>JAEBDU010000009.1:4294856-4309390 GCA_016802625.1 Heliconius numata | reverse complement strand
AAATGGCTGTAACAATGTATCTATATTACTATTATAAAATAATAAAAATGTGTCAGAAAGTTTGATATATTAATCATTTTTTGGGAAAAACTAATGACGATGGAACTCTACTGTTATAGAAATATGTACTCGTATTATTAAATATAAGACGATATAAAAAAATACATTCATTTCGATAGGAAAATCGAGATTTTAAGGTGATTTACGTCCTCACGTTCTATGTGATGAGATCCGGTCGAACCCTAGCCGTCATAACGTTTGTAATACCGTTTTACGACCGGCTTAGGACGTAACTTATACATATTTTGAATAATTTTACGCCATGCTTAGAAAGATATTTCTTGAGCCGCTCTGCTGAAATTGGCTTTGGTAAGTATGAATTATTCTTTGTAAGATTCTGCAGACCATTAACCGTAGCATGTATGTATATGTTTCTATAAACCTATAATATATATTTTTTTAGCTTCACGTTGTATCCCGCATGCCGCAAAATATATTTTCTTGAGTGGGAATTGAACCCACTGTCTATTGCGTTTATAGTCACACACTTGTGTCCCTGCTCCATGATATTTCATTCCCCCGAATGTGAATCGAACCCACAACTTGTCGCATTTACTTTCGCAGTTTACTGCCCACTGCCATGACTAGCCCCAATTTAATTTAATATACTATTGGACACTGCTTAATTATAAAGCCTATTAATTAAAGTTAATTAAACGTACTAGATAATAGATTAGATTAAAGAGCTAGGGGCCCTTCATGGACCCTTTTAAAGCATTGAAAGTTTTTAAAAGACGCATATTACAATGCATTATACCGAATTTACTTACACCTTGCTGACTCAAGATTTTCACTTCTAAACGCGATGATAGAAAACTATAAGATATATCCACTCTATCCCTTATTCACCTACTGCGTTTACCTTGCCACCGTCAGCGCCACCTTTTAATAACACAGTCGAGTGCCTCCCTAGGCAAGATTAAGATGACTTCAAATATTACTGTTACAACATGTTAAATATAACATTTTTATATAAAAATGTTGAAGCTAATAAATATATACGATGATATGGCATATTTTGTTATTCTTTATTATATGTTCCGATTGGTACTTGTTACAAAGTATCGAATCCTAAAGCTTATGGTGGCAGCGCGTGCACGTCAAACTTCCCTAACCGTCCTTAAGAAAGTTAACAAAGTTTCCTCCCGTCGGAGATGTGCTGTGTCGTGCCGCACTGCTGCGTTCCGAACCTCATGTAAACTCTAATCCCACGGATGAGACTAGGATTTACAGGCTTACGTAACTTTACCAAAAGTCACTTGACAAACTGTGTCTGTGATAATTACAATGTATTGCTTTTTGAGTCAATTACTTGCTGTAATGTTGGTAATGATTACTATTACTACATACTTTTTTATTATAGAAACAAAACACATTAATGCAATAATAAAAATAAAATAAATATTATTTTGATGGTAACGATATGCACGTAGTTTTAAAAACTACAAACATACTTAAAAAGTTGTGGATAGCAAAGGGATTCGCCTTCTCGCACTCCACTGAACTTGAATGGCGCTGGCGTCGCATTATCAGCCGTCACTTCACTCGACAGGTGTCGCCTTCAGCCAACTCGAGAGTAAATTACTAGCTTCGAAGTCGCTGAATCAACCCGACTTCCTAATCGATTCTCGAATCACTCAATAAAACTAGACATCATCTCTACCTATCAATGACGGTTGCTTACGCATTATTACGATTTACGAGCAAAATGGTGCAATTAGAAGATACATATAGCATTATAATAATGTAATCTATATATATAAAATCGAAAGGTCACTCACTCATCAAGAAATCTCAGAAACTACAAGTGCTAGGAATCTCAAATTTTGCGTAAGAGTTACTTATAGGACGTATAGGTGCTCGCTAAGACGGGAATTTGTAATATTCGACTTCTAAGGGGTTGTTTTTGGGGTCGAAAGTTTGTATGAAACTTCGTTACTACAAATGCTAGGAGTCTCAAATTTTGCATTGACGTCACTAGGACGTAGTCATGGAGACAGAAATTAATAATAACATAATTCACGCGGGTGAAACCGCGAGCGGGCCGCTAGTTTTTATATATACATACAGATACATATTACTTACATTCAGATATATATATTATATTAAGATCACGTATGCTAAACGCGAACCTCGAGCTCGTTTTCGTATTTAAATAGGAAAATGAGAAACAGACGCAGTGAGTCGACGAAGCACTGGTGGCGTGGTATTGTTTTAATTAAAGTAATTGGAGGAGGCACGATGAGAGCCGCCGCTCGGTTGGCATGATCTGTGCCTTGAGGATTTACACCAATTTAAGACCGAGCTCAGCGAGGCGTCAATTAATGGTATGGAGAATACTCAATTGTAACATGCAAATTCTCTATCGCGTTTTATATTTTTAACAAATGAATTATTATTTTTACAATGACACATTCAACTTTAATCGATTGGAAAGATTACATTGACATATTTCCACGTCGAAATGTCCGATAGGTGTGTTTTGTTCAAAATACAAATAAAAAACGTAAAAGTGATATCTGGTTTTTACGTTACTCTAGTGACATGACTGCATTTTGTTTCAGTCGCGACACATGCAACGACGAAATATGAGCAAAGAAACCAAACTTAACAAAAAAACTACTGAAGATAAACGGAAACAGACTCGCTCATAGAGAAAAGTAGACGCTTCTGTTATAGAAAACTTTGTGGAAAGTCACATTTTAGCTATTCTTTATATTTCATGCCGTCCATTGTGATATAATAAAGTAACCTTTTTATGTACACTATTTTTATAGATACTGTAAAGATGGATATCAAAAACATTAAACTTTTTTCAAAGATAATATCACACAATAATTGCCGTAATTGTTAAATAATTTAAGCGCACATGTTATAAGAATATTAAAGGAAAATAAAACTTAATTTTTTTATGATATAGAAAAGAACTTTAACCATTTACCTTTGAATTATTTAGTCAACGCAATCATCGCTTATCGTTTCTATTGAACTTGCGCCCCAGTAATATTTTCATGAAATACTTTTAACGACATCCTATAAAGTTGTTAGTAATGGCAATGTCATCTCGATATAGCAGTAGATTGTGCTGATCACTCTTATACGCTTCAATTTAACAGTTAAAGCAAACATTTGCGTAAAGACATTTATTTATGTAACCAAATAGTCAAATAATCTAACGACTGTAGCTTATAAATTTAACACTATTTTTATTATATTTTCTAATTAAGTATCTATAACAAGTCAATTATAAAATCTGCAAGTTTATATGCATTTTAGTATATATCAAAATGAGATAACAGAGATTGTAATTCCAATCGTAGGATAAAGAAAATACTAAATATTGTAATGAAATATATTCCTTTTTTAACATATTAGTTAGAGATATGACAATAATTGAAATATAGACACACATTTTATGTGTGTATGTATAATACATATGAGTTCGAAACTGATCATATTTTGAAGAGAATTTGTGGAATCGTGAAGTGGCAAAACAAAATTTAATATTCGTAAAAGGGTTGACGTCGGGACCGGGCAACGCGGCAGTTGACGCGTGCCTTTACTAGGACTTTTTTTGGCCACATTCCAAAATCAATATCTTTGAATACACGGGCCGTCGCACATTTTGCGCTAATCTCACCCAAGAGCAACATAGAGATAACTATCAGTTAGTGGATACTGTGTGCTTAAACTAACCAACTTGCCAAATTAATGAACTCACTTTAGATTTTTCAGCATCCGACAAACTCTGTTATATGTAAATGTTGTACATTGCATGTGAATTTCCATATCATTGTAATCTACTAAAACTTCTTTACGTGCCTTAATATTGAAAACTATCAACAAATGAAGATATTTTTTTATTTATACAATATTATAAGTATAGTTTAAGATAGTTTAAGTAGAACTGCAGGAGCTTATTTGATATGTATGTATTAACGAGACACAAACTACGACATCGTAAAATTCAGGCAGCCGTAAAATTAAACAATCCCGTCTGCAAAACTGCTCTAGCAGTATTCAGTAATGAATAAACATACACTTTGTTATTATACAGTGATTTACAATAATCGAGCATGGGTTACTATAAAATATTGAACTCATCATGGCGCATTGGAAAAAGATATAACGGTTTTGAATTCAATCCCAAATTTATTTTTTAATAGATATATGCACTTTCTCGCTGTGTAAAAATAAAACGCGACTACGGTTTTTTTACCCTAAGAGGAAGTTCAACAAAAAGTAGTTTCTTAACAATAAATTCTTTCCATCTACCACACTAAATGTCGAAATTTAGAAATAAAAAATACACAGAATAATAAGCAAAATAGGTACTATGGATGTAACAATGTCTACGACTATAATAATAAATAGGTTTTCTGACAATATAAACAGAAAACAATAGTAACTGCTGCTAAATTAATTTAATTTAAACTTAGAATAAATATTGTAGAATACTACATTCTACCTACTCATATGTCTACAATATTTGTGTACACGTAACATAACATAAAAACACTTTATTTCACACCATATTAAACATATTTAACAAAACAGAGAAAATCGTACAAAAAAAGAAATGTGAAATGGCGGCCTTATCACTAAAAGTGATCTCTTCCAGGAAACCTAATCTTAGAGGAATCAATTTACAAGAGAGGGCATGGTGCGATCAAACATATATATATTTATACACCTGCATAAATACTACACGTAATTCGTGCAACAACATTCACTGAAACAGGCTAAGAAACTTTGGGAAACAGTTTCTTAAGGCAAATAAGTGTTTTCATGATATAAACGTGTAAAAAATCTATCAAATCGACAATCGACACAGAGAGGAGACTGCTTAGAATTCCGTAGATTCAAACATCATTGTGGGGAGCTCAGAACAGTAGTGGGACTTGCGACACGAGTCTAGGTTTAAGTCTCGGAGTTCCTTTAAATGCGCATTAACTATTTACCCAAATTCTAAATTATTCTACAAGTGCTATCTTCGAAGTACGTTCTAGAATTTAATTGATGATCGTTCTAGACAGATATTTGAGTAACTATAGAGAGATTTCTCGGTTATATCTAGCACTTGTTCCTGCGAAATTACTCTAATTTCGTATTTCTGATCAACTGAGTTACGAACTGAACTCAACTGAGTTACGAACTGATCAGGAATACGAACGAACTTGAGGTCCACTTATTTGAGAGATAAAGGGATAACATCCAAGTATCTCTATAATTTATATATTATTTAAAAATATATATATTTTCGGAGGGTTTATTGAATTTATGGAATGGTATGCGTATTTACCATGAATGTATTATCGTAACTGCTTTTATGACAAATATCATTATCGCACCGCCAAAATATCACGTATTTCGACGCGCAAACGTTCGAGGACACATGAATGAATAATACATGAAAATAAATCTTTTTTGTAGATTTCTTTTCCTTAGAGTTGAATTTGCAACTGGTTACGTCTTTGTGTAAATTACAAGTGATGTATGTGTTTTCGTCCTATACAAAAATATTCGCAAACGTATATTTTTGTGTCTCCTTTGCTAATTTCCTGAGCAAATGTTAAATATTTCCTCTACTTCAATAGAAAATAAATTCCTATAAATGAAATAATCGCTTAAAATTAAATGAACACGAATGGAAATGGCATGGCGGCGATGTTGGAGAGGGCGCAGTCGGGTGCGAAGCGATGCACCGTGCTCGAGAGCTCGGTTCATTTAAAGGCACTTGTCTGTAATTGCAGAGCGACTAAGACTTAGCTCGCCTGAACGGCAGGCGCTATCAAACAAAAAGAACTTTTAATGGTATGCCTTTCTCAATCCTCTACGGGCATTCGCAAAACCGACGACTCGCAGTAGTTTGAAAGCAGCCTCATTTGATTAAGTTTTCTTTGATGTATTTTTATTTCCAAATAAATAGCAAAGTCAAAACCAGAATATTATTATACCTTACCCTTTATAGCTAATTTAAATTCCTTGCTGTTCCTTAGACATCTTTTCTTTCTTAGATAGCTATTGCAATTTAGTCGGAAACGCAATAAATAGCTCGGGCGGCGCCGCTTGACCCACTTCCTGTTACATGCCGAAACGCTCGCGATTTAATCGCGCTGTGCCCCCACTCTGTCTTTCCACCAACACCCTGCACGGTACGCTCCTTTGCTTCGTAATTATTAAATCCATTCCTTGCGTGCCAAGAGAAGGGTATAAACCTATAAATAATGTTCAACTTTCCATGCGGTCATCTTAAAACTTAGTTTTATTTAATTAATGAAAACTTTCTTATAATGTAATTAAACCAAAAAATTCCTGAATTTTGTAAAAAAATATTTGCTTCGACCATAAATACGTTTTTCTCATTTGGGATAAGCCGAGGTGGCACCGAGTGCAGTGCGGCGTGCAGTGCACTCGCACCAACATCCGATGGGGGGGGTGGGGGTCGGAAATTGCGCGACACGTCGCGTGCGCCCCTCGCCGCATGTCTCTGACGTGCGTTCCATTCGAGCTCCATACTTTATTTCGCTCCGTTTCTTGTTGCATCTACCAATCCTTTCACTATTTTAACAACAACTCGATACTTTTATATTTCGAGTCTAAGTAGAACAGCAAACATTTAACATGTTTTCTATAGTGTTATTTATTTTATGTTTTTGACTTCACGATGCAGTGTTCACATAGCAGGGTAGGCAAAGGGAACCTGGCAACCTAATATTTAGACACTCCACTCCGTTCCCCATTAAGACAGTTCCACTTCCCTCTGTCTACCGAATTTTTGGGACATTGCTTGTTAAGTGACGGAACTCGTCGCCGCGTCATCACATTATTTTCCTACGTTTCTTTGATCTACCTTTCATACTAACTTTTTTTTAAATTTCTTGATAGTAATTATTAACAGTTACCAGTCTCTACATTTTTTTCTGTATGTGTAATAGTCTACCTTGTTACCAAATATCAAATTTCTAGGTCACCTAGGCTTGATATTTAGTACTAAAAATTTGTTCACAAAAAGAAATCATATACCATCAAAACCATAAATGTGAAATGAGAGAGAGATTGATAACATTTCACATTTACATTTCTTTTCATTTTAAAGGGATAATTATTAATTTAAATAAGCCAATATACATCGTCTCTGTCTACTTATTTTTATTTTTACGTTAAGCTTTTCCTCTTCCTAACAAGTAATGCCTACACTGGGCTCCCTCTACCTACCCTGGCCCATGCGGGATACAGCGTGAAACGGAAAAAAAATCTCTTAATGACCAATATCTCGAAAACTGTTAAACGTCGTATTTGGGGTAAAAATCGATGAAAAAACATACTCAATCACCTGTTTCATTTTGTCTATCGATCTACCAATTCACCAGTATACTTTTATATATAAAAAAAAGTATAACCTACAGAATAGGAAGTGTATGATCTGAAGAAGACATTGACTATTCTGGCAGACGGTAATCAAACTTTGCCCTGAAACTGACAATTAAATTTAAATGTAAACTAGAATGTGCGCATACAAGATATTTGCATAGCGTTGCAAAAGGATCGATTAGACACTCGGTACGCCGTACGGGGGAGGTCGCGTGCAGAACAGCTATAGCAGGCCAACAACGGGCGCCTCGATGCGGCTCGGCGTGGCGTGGCGGTGCCTTCCGGCAAAACACAAGGAATGATGCCGATAGATTAACTTCTGATCTCTTTTCCGATACTATAGTGAAACATCTATATATGGAACTCTGAGAACGTCTATTACATATAGACCAAGTTTTCTCATATTTAATTTATATGTTTATCACATACTGTCTTTTAAAAAAGAGTTAAAACTAACTCTATGAAATTCAATATTCAGTTCAATATATAAATTTTATAAAATAAAATTTATATTAATACAACAATTTTACATACATCTATTACACAACAATAAACAATTATTTGCACTTCTGTTTTTTTTGTAATTTCCTGAATATCTATACTTTACAAAAAATATTGAAAGGTACGAGTGTTAATAAAAAGCGCTTTTAAAATTTGGTCTTAAATTTGTACACAAGCTTGTGCTTGCTTTTTGTTATTAAGAACAATTTAAATATATTCTTACATGATATTCATAGCTGCTTAAGTCGTTTTCTAATAAACATTGATGCGCCCGTCCGTGATGTAGAGAAGGGCGCGCGGCGGCTTGTTTGCGTACAAGTGAATTCCATTAGATCCCAGCGTGTGTACCACAGACTCAAAATCCGCGCTTCATTCATATCCCATTAGCTGATCGATTCACAAGTGCTATACTCGCTTAGCTACGGGCAAACCTGCAGCTAATCGGGAATTCATTTCACCTCACAATCGCCATAAACAATTTACACCAGTTTATGACGATTGTTCAGGTTAAATTTTAGCTTAGTCAACAGATGAGCGTGCTGGTGCATAGATAGGCGTATGCAGATCTAGTATCATACAACCGATGAGTGCCGATGTTTCCTCCTCATTAAATAACACTATACGGTAGTTAATAATACAATAGTTAAATTCATGTTATTAAATCATCTGATATTTAATTTTAAAAAATGCTTTTTGCATTTACGAGTCATTGTATGTAGAGTTCTGAAACCCAATGCCGACTTTTGTCTTACCAGAACGGAAAATTATTTAAGCATAATCATCCTTCCAAATAGGCATCAAACTCACAGCTGTCGCATTGTTTACAATCACACACTACTATTACATTCGTATTGTGAGAGATAGATTTCAAGTTATATTAAAATAGGAATAATGATAATGAAATAACAAAAAACATATTTTAAATATAATACGGTTCTTTACTATTTTAAGTTTGTTGAACTATGCTTCCTAGCAGTAAAACAATAATTACATTTTCTCTCTACTCCAGAATGAGGAGTGTGTCGTTTCATCAACTCGCGCACTAACACGCCGCCGCACCTGAAATATTTAATTCCAACCAGGCATTGTACTATAATGCACCGGAAATGAAAACTCTTGACATTTTACTTATTCAGTATGCGTATGTCGTAAGTGGAATACTTTCTTAGTATTTTTAGTAGGTTCATTAAAAATATACTGTGTGTACGTGTTCAAATAATAATCAAAACAATAAATTTGGCATTTGGTTTATAGAATAAAAAAATATACTCATATGGTGCAATAGATACATGTGTATATAAAATAATAAAAAAACAATAAAGTTTTTTGTTTTGTTAAATCTATTTTCATTTTTGTTTAACTATTTAACTAGCAATAATCGCCACTCAGCACACAGTGTCTCTAATCCGAACGGAAAGTGGTCAACGGAGTGTCTTGACACTAGATTACTATAGCCTACCCTACAGTCACGGTTAAAACGTGCAGCTGAAAAAAAACTCTAAACTAACATAATATTTATAATACAAATCTCTCGCGTTGTCTTTTTTTATTCCACATTCTACGAATAGTACGACGAAATGAAGTGATGTATCACTACATTTTCTTTCATCAACGACTATTATGAATTAAAATATGTTTGAAATGTTGATGTATTTTCAATGGTCTTTCGTCGCTAAAATTCATTGTGCTTCCAAAAGCTGAATGTGAAACTGTGTTGCAGTAAATGTAATTGTGTGACAGGCGGTTGAATAACCCAACCGACTAACGAATGTAATTAGGTTTTCCACGCCTGCAGAGCTGTGAGTACCAAATTACCGTCAATCAACAAAATGCACTTTTTCTAGAACAATCCTATATTTCTGCTTTTATTTTGCTCCACTGTTTTTTAAACGTAAAATGTTGAGTAAATTTGAAGATTTACACTATTACAAATTTTTTTAGCGTCACATTGTATTTTGGTCACAGCAGAGTAAGCGTAAAATGGCCTTTTACGCCGCATTCTGGAGACATTGCAGGTTGAGTGGCAGAACTCAACGCTGTGGTTTGCCTCGGCACTAGAGAGAAGTAATTAACATATTAAAAATTACATTTCCTCAAGTGGGAAAAGTAGTAGTGTCGTATTAAGAAAATTACATAATTTTCTTACTCTATCTATCTATCTATCGCTATTACCATGCCTGTTATAATAATCCATTAAATCTCTTTACAACCAACTGTAGTAGTATGTAGAAGAGAACTTCTATATTCTGCTGTTGAAGTTTAGGTAGGATAGTAAAAATTAAAACAAAAAATAAAACCGTTTGTAAATTCATAATTTTTTTAATTTACTTAACAGACCTTGGTCTCTTACAAATCACAACAAAATTCGAGAAAAAAATCTAGACTTTCTTAAACTATGATATAAATAAATAATAATAATGATTTTTGCATATAAATAAATTATATGTAGTTAGAAAAATAATTAATAAAACATAATTTCTCGTATTTTTTATTTTATGTATAGTGGTAACTTGGCTATAGAGCTATTATATTTACTTAGATTTTATTGAAATATTCTAGTTACATATTTTAAAATTAATTTATGGTTGTAGTGTTTCTTATTTTTATTGAATAAAATATAGAAAACGAAGTGTATTTTATTTTATATATAAAATATTAATAAATACCACAATATTTGAATCCAGTCGTGGCGCAGAGATACAGATAAATGTGAATAAAAACCGCGACTGGTTGTGGATTCGATCCCCACTCGAAGAAATTAAATATTTATTTAAATTTATATTTCCATTTCTCAAAACGGGGAACGGAGTATCTTACTACACTAGGTTCCCTCTGCCTACCCTGCAGTGTTTGGGACACAGCATGAAGCTGATGTGATTTGATTTAATCCTACCACAATATTTAGCAAAAATATTACAGACATTTAAATAAAGTCATTATCTATTAAAATATAATTTATAAATAAATGTAATAAGTATATTATGCTTTTGTTTAACTGCTTATTTCGTAACTATTACTCGGTACAATAAGCATCAAGTGAAAAAACTGTAATTAATATAAAAAATCATAATAAAAATACAAAAAAATGGTATTCTTTAAGTCTTAGGAAGAGCTATAAAAGTAGTTTATTCTTTAAAAACATATTATAAAATAATTCGTAATAATAGGAACTAAATACAATAATCACAAACATTATCATTATCAAACCATTATCTTTACGTAACATTTTCTTAGTATTCAAAAAAATAATGAAAATTTTATAGCCAGTGCTATGACTAAAATGAAATAACCGAGATGTTGTTTAAATATAATGTTAGCAGGTATACGCTTACCGAGGCTCAGCGCCGGCGTCAAGTAGCGAGAGGCGATGATTGGCCCGATTTCTTCGCCGCCGCCTTATTTCCATCTTATTACCAGCAGCGAGTGATATTAAAGCGGGCGCTATGCTGAGGCCGCGCGCACCGCCACCCGCCCGCGTCTCCGCCCTGTCTTTTGCGTCCGTGAATTAGGTTAATGGCTTGCCAGGTGATTTCCTTCTGAACCACCTACACACGCCAATGTCAGTCCGCAGCCCCGAATGTTCGACTGGCACATGACATGCGTAACACGAAAGCGGTAATACACTCTGTGAATATACACGCAAGTCGACGATTATAGACCCTCGATTGTGTAAGATTTCTGATAAGGCGAATAATTCAAATGTTATTAAAGTTACGATCTGTTTTAGAGTATTGTAGCGCTGCGTAGCTGTATTATGAGATTGGGGCTCTCGGGGGTCTTTGATTTATGGTGTAAAGTCGCGCCGCAGAGCGCCGACGCCGCCAGCTAATGCCACCGGCGTTTTTGCGACCCTTCTCCCCTTCTCCAAACTACTGTCATACTCTAAAAGCTAACAAAACTTAATCATACAAAACAACGAAAGTCAGTTCGTGATATTTCGTTGTACTGAAATGGATGGCCTGATTGTAGACTTGTATTCTTTGTATGTATTTGAGTGCTTACATAAGTAATAATGTAAATAGTGAAAATTAACTTTAGATAAAAATATACGTTTAAACAATAAATATACACAAAACATTTCAAACCATCATAATTATTTATACAATTACAAAAACTAGGATTAATTATTGATATTATGTGATATATGACTGTTATTTATGTATACTGAATTGTACTATCGTTCATCCAAATCAAGATTCGAAAGATGGCTGCTCAGTAATCTCGTAATACCAAAAAACATATCGCATTACGAACCTCCTCGCGTGCGATCCTCCCAAAAACCCTTAATGTTGTCAATCGATAATATTAAAGTCACCGCCATTAACGACTTTATTCACGTTCCCCTCAAAGCCCGTTTTGCACAAGTAACATGAAGCAGTCTTATATCTCTTTAAATATATACATATACAGCCGAAAACGAAGTCCGCAAACGAGACGCCGTACTAAAATCACTAACAATTTTAAGTATTTATAAAATATTCCCGTGTGACTTCAAAGAGTGCTTCGAATTGTTTACTTTCATCTCTAGTTTTAGTCTGCCCTCCAATACTTTCCAACACCGTACGCTTATTATACTACAAATGCACATTGTAAATATTTTATTATAGATAGGTATTTATTATTAGACCAGTACGTGTATTACTTTTTCCAGAGGATTTTTCATCGATATTATTTATTTTAATAAAAATATTTCGCACAATTCCAAATATATATTTTTACTATTATTAATTAAATTTGTTATTGAATTAATACCTTTACTAAATAAATAATCTATCGTCTCTTTCATGTATAGAAATTGTGTCTTGAATGACTTATTATGACTTTAATAAACTTAAATGAAGCGAAATTGTTAAATTCACAAGCAATTTTTGATTTTTACTCGAACGATTGTTTAGGACACAAAATTTTCAATTATTTTTTATACATAGGTTAACTACAAAAGTAACAAAATAAGTAAAAACACTTAAACTCACATAATTCATTGTATAAAATTATTAAACCATTGCTGAAATACAAAAAGATTTGCCTTTAAAAATAACTATTTTTTGAAATATCCTTATGGTGGGTATAATTTTAATCTATAATAGTTTTATTATTGTAGTTGAAATCGATAAAATCTTTACAAAATAATGTGTTTCATTATAAGAAAAATAAATATTTATACATATTCAAAATGGAACGTATCAAACATATTTGGTATTACATTTTTATATATAATTTTAACAAATAATTGGAGCTTGAAGTCGATGTTCCGCCAGTAGATAGGAAAGCACAGCAGATGCCAACTACAGCTGGTTGAAGGGGACCAAATGATAGTTAATGACAATTTGACCCGAAATCAACCAGCTAAAGCGAACAACGCTAACACTTTCACAAATAATCGTCCTCTTCGACACTCCTTGATTCCATGTTTCCTTTTCTATAATCTTCAAAGAGTCGTTATAAATTTTAGACATATTCTAATACGATCGTGGTTGATATATTTAGGATCGTGTAAAATTTAGCGAGTATATAGTGGAACAGATGAGTCCAGGAATAGAACGGCGAGTGAGGTGCGAGGAGGGAGGTGTGGGCTGGGCGCGCGCTCCGCGAGCACACGCAGGGTACACTTACCGGCGCGAGGCGGGCGCGGCGGGCGCGGCGCGACATTGACGCGCCGTATGTAATCGTACACGCCGCCCTGCTATTTTAGTCTCGTCCGCTGCACTAATTCGGGCAGGGTTAACGCGGCGGCCTCCCTGTACGCTGTCAGCCGATGCACACTTCCGTCGTCATATTTTACGAGGGCACTTAAAAATCTTAGAAGAATCTTTAAATATTCCAAGTGGCTCACATTCACAAATCGCGGTCTTGAAATATTCGACATCTCGGCCGACGTCGATAGTCAGAGATGAATCAAAGTTCTAACCCGATGACCCCGACGTCATCGACCTGCCGCGAGTACCAGACGAGGGGTTCGTTGACATTTAACAGATGACCTTGCATCTCGCATTTGACCCAAATAGGTTTTACTCAAAAACTAGTTCACCGAAAAAGAATACTGTAAATCTTAGTAGCGTAAAATAAAAATTTCTAAATTTTAGATTTCGTAGAGTTGAGCGACCCCAGGTGAGAATCACGACACCTTAGGTCGCTTTACGTCCGCGAATGCATTCTGACCGACAACGACGCGACATTGCGAACCTACTAACCCCGCGCCGCAAGGGGTCTGCGCCCCGCAGCCCTCCGAACCCGGCTGCCCCTCGCCACCCACCCCCCCTTCCGATCCATCCGAAAGCTAGGAAAATACTGTACGTGTAACCCGCGCAGATACGTCCAAAAAACGCAGAAATAAAGCTAAAGAGCTGGCGTTTATAATTTCAAAGCGCTTTCTACGGAGTATTAACGTGTATAAATAGTAAAACTGAAGGTTTTGCGAGGTATGTCGAGCGCGCGGGGCGGGCGGGCGTCGATACGAGCGGCTAGGGCGGGCGGGCCTCGCGTCTCGACTGAGAGGCGCGCAGCATCGCGCCGCCGCGCCGCGCCCCCGCCGCCCGCCCGCCCTCCGCGCTCACCGCCGCACTGTCTGCGGCGCTGCAGCCTCGCGCCGCGGCCGCCCG
>JAEBDU010000009.1:4165313-4289856 GCA_016802625.1 Heliconius numata | reverse complement strand
GTTTGTCCGAAAAACAAAAATCATATGACTATAGTTTTATATTGAACTTAATATAAAAATCGTATACACGAGCTAGGGCAGTCGTCAGGAAACTTTCAGCGGCCTCTGGACTGATGCCAAAGATTCTAATGGTTATTTTCGCGTCATCCATACAAATACCATGACAGCATCCCTACCTAAAACGAAACTTTACGTATGTAGCTATAGATAAGAAATATATCTACAATCGTTTTATTTTTATAAGAAAACTAACATAACTTAAAAAAACTGTAGCGTTTAGATTATGTAACTACAGAAATCATATGATGATCAGAGAAATAATAAATGTTATGTCATCAATAAAAAATAACTTCTGGAAAAAGTACAAGATTGTATCTATTAATCAATATACTTTTAATTCAAAATTAATCTTATAATTTTTTTTTCTATTATTAATATATGACATCTTAAGCTGTGAACACATTGGTAAAAAATAATACAGGCAAAAACAAGCTTTTATAATTCTTATGGATATATGAGACCATTCATCCGTTCAATTAAAAAAATAACGCTAAGCCGAATTGCATGTAAGTAACTCTATTAAAATCATTGACTAGCATTCATTATCCCCCTGTCTAGTTTTATATTCTTTTGTTGGCGATAGTCGTTGCATGGATGCATGAATAAATTGTTTTTCAACGTGATTTTGAGAATTGAACATTCTGAACGAACTGGTAGGTCAAGATCCCTTTCTCATAGAAAACGCCTTTGTGCGATAGTAAAAGGCGTGCACTATTAAAGGGCGCGGATCGGTCGGTCGTGGGCTTATAGCGCAGCGTGCACTCTTCAATATTTCTTGTTCACCATTTTAAATCCCGTACACATGTTTGAGAAAGCACAATATATGCAGCTATTCCTTTTTAGTATATCTATCTCTATATTTCAAAAATATAATGTCACAACTTGTTTTGATTAATTGATTAAATTTGACTTAAATTATATTCGAAATGTTATTTTATTCTTATTTCGTAAGGAGTTAAGTTACAGCAATGTACCTATGATATATTTATAGTTTCGGTTACGCAGACAAGGAAAAGTAAAAGTGATGGGCACTCCTTAACGTCTTAGTGTGCCTTTGATTACAATGTGCTTGCTGCCATTGCCCTACTCCCGTCATCGCCCTCCTGTGTTGAAACAATGAACGGAGCCGGGCCTAATACTGGCGGCTTAGCCCCTGTGATTTAATGGCACCCCAAATGACCTCCTAGTTTTTGCGGGCAAATATATAAATTATATAAGTTTGAGGATTGCTACGAAGTTATACAATTTGTATATTTTTTATCAATCTTTTGTTGACATTAAATCATAACTATAATTATAAGTTTAATGTATTTAATGAAATATTGAAATACTTTGAAGGTCTTATGAAGGTTGTAAATAGTTGAAAAATTAAGACTAAGCTATGTTAAATAAACTTTGAAATACTAAAAAAATCATACATGTTAATTTAGGAACTTTTTATTGATTACCATTTATAAAACATTTTATGATTTTTAATAGTAGTATTTATTTAAAACATGAAAACAGATGTAATTATAAATATTTTTTCAAAAAGAACCAAGAACATTTTGAAATGAAATAAACTGTAAACATGCTTATACAACGTCTTGTCGCTTCTTAATTCGTATGAATTTCTGATTCGTATTGCAATTTTATGTTCTACAGTAGTAAATGAATGAACTTAATAAGTAATCGGGCGTTATGTATATTATGTATATTATTTTCATTTAATTACTTACTTATACCCGTATTAATTATGATTGCTATCATCATATGTGGTTATAGTGGATTTACTACAAATATAAATTTATTTTTGTGAGATTTGCCACACAAATAACATTTAATATATAACATGCACAACAACCATTAGGTGTGAGTCACAAATGTATGTAAAGACACCAAGTTATGAGCAAGACAAGGCACGGACGTCCGTGAGTTGCAGGCGGCGAGCAGGGCCGGGCACGGGCACGATGCCATTCATCCGCGACGGATCCGCATAATGAGATGCAGTGTTCCTCCAGATGCGACGCAGGCGCGGCTATTTTTTGTGCTCCCCTTTTTTTTGATACGGCTCTCACCAAAGACAATGTCACGTCCCAAATATTCCTTAAAACAAAAAGGTTTATTCATAGTTTGTAATAATAAAATGGTTAGTCATACGTATATTTTTTTGGTAATCTCTTTTCTCTCCAAAATTTTACTTCGATATAAAATGTAGATAGATTCATTTAAATTCATAGTTAACATTTTAGCGTTAATAGAAAAACAAGCAAGTAATATTTTAAGGCGGTTAAATATATAATCAAGTTTTCTTCCGAGGAATTCCGAGCAACATTAGCCGCACGTTTATTTATGTTGCCTTAGTCAGAACTGTTACCTAAACCGCGCCAGATGTTATTTTACGACATCTCGCTACCTAATAAATAATTTTACTTATATATTTTTTTGTTTTGTAAAAAATATCTGACACTAAGTACCACGTTAGGTAGGTATTAAAATATTTTAAATGTAATGGATAATTATGTTGGAATGTCTATTTGAATAAGATATATTTTGAGTTAAATATAAAACACAAAAAATGTCATTAAAATTACACCTTACGAAATCCACATTTGGAGATGTTTGTAAGTATAACCCGGCCCCACACAAAATATACAGAATAATTATACACTGGTAATTTAAAATCACAATAAATCCTTTTCGTCACAATTAAAATTCTTCACCCGAGCTTCTTATTATCACGCAGGCATAACCGCGCAGCTCCATACTTCTTTACATTCCATATGATTTCAAATACTATGGGAAGTAAGGAAGCACGGAACTCGCGCTAGGCTATGTGTCTTCATTCTTCTTTAAATGTCGTCTTATAGGCTTCACTACCATACGACACCTTATTAAGGTTAAATAGAGCACGGCGCCATCTTTATGGAAGCTACAAAGTGACCACTACGCGGCAGCTACCATCAAGGAGACGATGCTGGCGACACGGCTTCATGGCAGCTCGTCAGGCACTGGCATCGGACACAGTGCGCACGCGCAGTCCAGGTCTAAAAATGGAGTCAACCGACGGAGTTAGCTTTCGAGTCGCGAGTACCATCCAGTCCAAATTTGTATTTTCCCGAAATAGAACCGGCGGCGGGCGTCTATCGGATCGGTTACTCAAACGTGCACCGACCTGCAGCCCGCCGCAACTCGGAGTGCACGAAGCACGACCGAGTCCCGATCGCCGCCTCGCTAAGGCTCTTATGTAAGGATCAGTGTAAACCGCGCCGCGTGACGACTGTATCGAAAATAAACGGGCACGCAGAATACGGTGCCGGCGACGGGCGCCACATGTGCGCGCTCCCGTCAGCGCTGCGGTGCCCGCGCTCTGGAGGGGAGGCTATTATTAGTTGAACACCATCCACCACTGTCACCTCCCGCGGGGTAGCATCGCCACGCTGCCGGTGCTATACATAGTGGCCAACACAAGATCTGGCAATCCTCAGCGTTCACTGACCTCCGTCAAATGTTTACACCAAACTAACATTTCATATAGCAATCACATATATACTACTATGTACAGACATATAAAAACGTATGCCATATTAAAAAACAAACTGGTCTCATTTGTTATAAAAAACATAAAAGCTATATAGGTACCAGTAGAAATTGTGTTTGCAAAGTTGAGCTATCAAACTAGCAGTGCAGGCGTATTGTGGCCGAAAATTTCCGTTGTTGGCTGTAAAGCTCTGCATTCACTCAGTCAATAAAAGAATTTTGGCAAACTTTCGTAGACAAACAAGTGGGACTACAGCCAACTCATCTTTTGTCTACTTACTGCAACATAGTTTTGTAAGCATGTCGATATCATCACAGTATTTTATAAGCACGCAGGAGACTTGTTTTAGAAATGATTGTGCACTCATTTACAAAATACGAGTGCATATATACCCATATATTTCAAAGCTATATTTTATTTCTACGTTTGATTTAACATAAACACATTTTTTAAAATAATGATTTTTTACTATCTTGTAAGAACCCTATTGAGTATTGAGCAAAGAAGTCCGATGCTGTTTTAGAGTATGAACTAGCAAAGAGCGCCTGTTGAATATTAATGTGACATTGTTATTGGCCACAGTCGCCCGCTGCTGCCCCAAACGCACATTTCCATAACTTACTATTCTGGATCCGCGGGGATTCGGATCACTGTAGTAGAATATGATCACTCAGCTTTACTAATGTGTTCTATAAGTTCTGTCGCGACTGAACTTCAATAATTCATTATGTGGATCGGTAAGTGGGCAGGGCGAGGGCGAGGCGTGCGCTCTCCGGCCAGTATTCTGGAACACTCAGTTGATGAATGCAGAGCCCGCGCAATGATTCACGACTCGATTGTTTAGTATGTATACAGAGAGCACTTAATGTGGCGCTTGATGCGCTTGGGCGCTTCGTACTATTTGCCGGGCGCGAACCGTGCCTTTGATTATGTTATAAAACATATAACCGCATTACTATTAGTCTTTCTGAATTAAAAAATAAATTATAGTTTCGTAGTCCATCAACCCATTTTTAGATATTTTACCAATTGACATAATGTAACATAGGTACTGCAGTCCAGGCATTAATCATAAGTTTTGTATGAGAATCTCCCACAACACTAACACTAGAAATAAACGCGTTAGTTAAACTGTATACGGAATGTTTCATAAAACAAAATCTAAATTTTACACCTTATTTTTGAAGCACACGCATAGTTAAGAACCTAGTGTTAGTAAAAATTATTTAAGAAATTTAAATCAATCAATAAATACGTCCAAGCAATATTATATTTTTTACTGTTTGTTACGTAGCACATTGGAGAACGGTAGGTATAACGTGTACAATGTTATCGTTGCATTTCAATCTTTTTAGTCTTAATTCTTATAACAAAAATAAAGCATAATATGGGACTAGTTCATTATTTTAACCATTTCAAAAAATCCAATGTAAAAATAAATTTATTATTTAAAACTTAGATTATAATATTTTTCATACATAAACTTAATCATTTTTGTTAATTTTGTTAAGTAAAGTACAATATCTCTCTAGCTATACTATGGGTGTTGAATTAATAAGCGCAACATTGTAATCATTTGTTTTTCAAAGAAATCCTATTTCAAAAATATTGATTAGCGTCCGCGACTGATATTGCCACCTCGTTATAAAAAAATTGAATACTAAAATCTTTCGATCTAATTGTATAATTGTATAGATATATATTAATTTTGTTTTAGTTGTCAGTGATTGTTGCGTTGTTATATTATTAAGAAGTCAATGTATGAACTAGACGTACTTAATATCCATAGCTTAATATATTCCATTATTAATAGATAGTAAATTTAATTAAACCACATTTTATTTATAGTTCCCACAAATTGTTAATTAAGCACATGTTAAGATATGACAATTAAAAATCACATTATTACAATGGCGTCACCCGATGTGGCGTACGAGACGAATGAATCGCGTGCCTGGTAACAACTCTATGAGACATTAAATACTTACAAATGGTATTTACTAATTATTATAACACATAATAACCGAATACTCTCAGTTCAACGTTTCTATTTTATGTTAACGTCAATATAACACGCCGTTTCGTTTGACCTAAGCCTTGCACTGTTACTGTAGATATATTGGATTGACTTACAAATATTTGAAATTTAAATATCACCTTCACAGCTCTTTTATTTATTGTAATTTCTAATATTACGTACACTATACAGTGCTAGCTCACTCAAAGTGATAAAAAACGATAGAACCATTTCTTATAAGTTATTATTATTTAAAAAAAATACGACAGAATATTACTCTATATTATGATTATTTATAAAAATGACTGCCTACACGAACACTTACAAGCATATTAGAAATAAACATTTAACATATGAAGAAAATCACTTGATCCTTATAATCGTAATGGTAAAGCGTAAGAATCATATCTTGGAAACGTCCTGGCTGGAAAAACTTTAAAGGTATACACTGAAAAGTAAAGATCGCGTATGCGTACGCGCGAGACGAGGCGCGCGACGATCAGATTCCAACTGTTGGCGTACGTAGGACGAGCGCCGCCCGCCGGCCACGACGTTTGACCTTATTTAATTAGTTCGTTCGTTTTTACTCTTTGAATATAACACAGCATATTAAAACGTATTTCACCTAATTTATTGTTGCCATCTTTGTCATTACTACTCCTATTAAACAATTGAATACCCTACATTCTATGTAAATTTAAAAAAGCAACTTGATTCGTAATTCTAATGAAGCGACGAAGAAATCTTCAAACTAATTTCACAAAATACGATGTTACATTTTATGAAAGCAACGCGTTCTTGTTGATCTACAGCACCTTACAGTCACCTTACTAACACGACGTTAGTGCTATTTACGTTCTGGGTTCAACCACCTTTCCGGTATTAGTGGATTTCCGCAGCCTAAATTACCAATTTACGTATCAGATAAGCATTTCCTTTTATGACTCTACGTTCTTTTTTATACGTGTCTATAAAAAAATAAATATTTCAGATGTAACAAGAGTCAATAATAAATAATTCTCAGCAGGAGGTCTACAATTTAACCCTGCGTGGGGGTTTTTAACTTCGTTTGTTTTGTTAGTTTAACAAAACGTACTCGATACCCTTTCATATAACTTTTACAATAATCGAGTTAGAAATCAACGAATTCCGAAAAATAAACAAGGTAGTCATCCGTTTTTTTTATTATTTTACAATACATTAAATTGAGTTTAACTTAATATATATAATCTACCACCCTTATGGGGAGCATTTAGGTATAGCTAAATAAGATAAAGTAGAGTATAGAGTTACTAATTTAATATTTACTTATATAATACATAGATATTTAACGCGACGAACTTTTTTTAAATCAAAATTTTAAACGAAACTTATCTTTTAAAATACAAGATTTGTTTCAGAAATAATTATCTATCTATACTCAGAAAAATATATGTTATTCCTTTTCATTAATATTTTAGGTCCGTTTAAAAAAAAGCTTAATAAATTAGATGTATAGCAGGATAGGCAGAGTGAACCTAATACCAAACCTTTCCGTTCTTAACTTTCCCCCCAATTAACTTATATTACTAAATAAAATATATAAATACTACAATAAAATAAAATAAATATTTCCAGCGCTATGAAGATAATGCTCGGTAAATTGCCACGTCCTTGGATAATGGACGATGCGAAGGACGACGGGTACACCGCATTGCACCTGGCCGCCTTCAACAACCACTCCGAGGTTGCCGAGCTGCTGGTCCACGGCGGGGCTCGGCTTGACCTACAGAACGCGAATTTACAAACCGCCTTGCACCTCGCCGTGGAACGCCAACACACGCAGATAGTGAGGCTACTCGTCGCACACGGCGCTAATCTTAACATCTGCGATAAGGTAATGCAATTGGATATTTTTATAGTAGAATTTGTATTAAAAAATAATATTGTAGTTATAATATACGTATATTATATACATACAGAGTAAAAGATATATTAAAAATTGGTTGATAGTTTTTAATACTCTATTTTTTGTAATTGTTTATTTATAATGTGTAATAAATATACTTTCCGTTATTTTAAATTTCATTATGATTTCAATTAAGGATGGAGACACCCCACTTCACGAAGCTCTGCGTCATCATACACTACAACAGTTACGGCGACTGCAGGACGTACGAGACACTTCACTTCACTTCAGCAGCTTTGTCCAAGCACAAGACAAGAAATCCTCTGCGTCTATCGCCTGCTTTCTAGCGGCACATGGTGCGGACTTGACCATCAAAAATAAGAAAGGTATAACTTTACAATATAAATTCTTTAAACATAACACATGACAGCAGTCAAGAAGTCCAAGATAAACTGGCAAAATAATATCCACGAGAAATGGTTTTATTTATTATATTATGTTGGTTGGTGTTGGATGTTAATGGTTTTATTATATTATATTAAACATTTCAAAAATACTTTCTCTTTAAGGTCAAACACCGTTGGATCTATGTCCTGATCCGAATCTGAGAAAGACATTAACTACTTGTCGCAAAGAGGGTACGAGTATGAGCGATGTGACACCGGAAAGCGAATCAGGGTCTTTCTCAATGGCAGCTGTCCCGTCCACATCGACCGCCGAGGCGCCTGCCAACGTGGAGGTACCACAGAACGACCCTACTGCCGATGAGTGCCTCGTTTGCTCGGATGCCAAGCGAGACACGTTGTTCCGCCCCTGTGGGCATATTTGCTGTTGCAATGTTTGTGCTGCAAGAGTAAGTTGCCAATACAAATAAGTTAACCTAGAGATAGTAATGTGAAAAAATGTTTACCTTTTGGACAATTGATCACAATATATTATGTTTTCTCAAGTTGATAAACAAATGGAGTATTAACTTTTGTTTTCATATGCTTTACAGGTAAAGAAATGCCTGGTGTGCCGCGCGTGCGTGTTGTCGCGGCAGCGCGTAGGCGAGTGCGTGGTGTGCTCGTCGGCGCCCGCCACCGTGGTGTTTCGGCCCTGCGGCGACGTGTGCGCGTGCGCGCGCTGCGCCCCTCTCATGCGCAAGTGCGTGGAGTGCCGCACACCGCTGCTGCCGCAAGTCACCGCGACCAGGCACGAAGGTAACTGCAGTAGAGCACAGATTATACGAACTTGGATAACTTCCGAATAGTTGTATTATTCGGACTATAATATATATTTATAGACAAGGAGCAAATATTTTATATGCTATATTGACCATCTAAATCATGTTGTTTTTTCCAAACTTTATGCAATAGGATACATAACAATATTTGAAACTATCAAGCCTATCAATATAACAATTTATAGTGTTAATATTAACCAAATGTAATTATTTCACACATAATTTTAGGACCGGGTGAGGCCAGCAGCAGCAACAGTTGCAGCAGCAACAGCAACAACAACAGCAATAGCAATAGCAACTTAGCCCAGGTGCAGGTGAACAAGGGGCAGCCGGCGCCGGCTCAGGCCGCGCCGCATCTCATGAACAACGGATCTCGGTCTGCACCCGCCGCCCTTGCCTCCACGTCCGCCGCCCTAGCCCCCGCCTCTGCCGCCCTCGCCTCCACCTCAGCCGCTCCCGCGCCGTCCCCGGCCGCCGCCGCTTTACCCGCCGCCGCTGATGTACAGAAGCTCCAACAGCAGTTACAAGACATTAAAGAACAGGTTAATATTATTTTTTTTTTTAGTTTCATTGTATGAATATCCCGCATACAGCAGGGTAAGTAGAGAAAACGAAGTGTTAAAACATTCCGTTCCCAACTTTCGAGGCATAACATTTTGAGTGACAGATCTCGGGGGTAAAATAATAAAATAAACAAAAAATAGTTCAAGCTCTTAATTTTTTTTTTATTTTATTTCGCAACTACAATACAATTTAACACAAAAACATATCTTTCTAAAGACAATGTGCCCAATCTGCCTCGACCGTCTCAAGAACATGATCTTTCTGTGCGGCCACGGCATGTGCCAGATGTGCGGCGACCGCATCACCGTCTGCCCCATATGCCGCAAGCAAGTCGAAAAACGTATCCTTCTTTATTAATTTATATATAAATCTAACGTTAAATTATATATATCTATGTTATAACCTTTAAATAAAAATGAGTTAATAACGCAATCTCAAACAGTGTTAAAATCTCAAACTTTGTCTATATACTCTTGTTAGTGTTTTCTATTTAAATAAATACAATATTGAGATACTTGTTAACGTGTCTCTTATACGTTGAAATTAGAATAAATCTTGATAAAGCCAGCTAAACGAAAATTTGCAACGATATTATGTATGAGATTATATTAGCTAAAGTAATCTATTTAAATTACTAAGAAATTGGTATGTGGATGTTGAACCACGAGACATTTATTATTATTTTTTTAAGAGAATTGTACAAATACGCAAGAGAAGAAAACGAATAGAAATATTAATGTACTTTCAGGAAAAAAGCACAATTCCCCTAAAAAAATCTTTTATATTTTATTAGCGATTATTATTATTTATATTTGGGGCGTAAATAATAGAACATACAAAGTAAGAAAAAATCCTGTTTTATAGTATTTAGTTTTTATTAATGATTAATAATATTTTAGTTAAAATATTTTTAATTAGTAAAACCTTAACTGCTTTTATTAATGTATTTTAGCATATTTTATTCTAACATGAAATACCTATTTAGAATAAATGCCAACTTCATCTTATATTAGACAGGATATTACATAAGTTGTTAGCAATATAAGATGAGTTATTAGTTTTAAAATATAAGAATAAGAATTATAATGACTGCCATTTTTTTTTTTCGATATACATAAATTACCTACATTTTGTTAATTAAGTTACTTAATTTAATTATTTGAAATTATTTATTATGTTAAATAATTAAGAGAAAAAAGAGGAATTTGTTTTATAATTGTATTATTAATTTACGAAATAATATAAAGCTTAGCATCTGCTTAGCATAGATTATAATTGCATTTGAATTGGCTTTTTTAGATATTTAAAATAAGTTACATTTACTCACCTATCGTATTCGATTATTTAATATAAAATATTTTACCTATGAACTAAAGTTTATACTTATTGTTAGTTATTACCTATTGTTATCTTATTATTGTATTTAAATAAAAAAATGTGTATTAAAATGTGTCTCATAATTATTGAGTATAGTCCAACACTATCGTTATTGCATATGAGAAGCACGCGCGGTAGAATTGCGCAGAACTCGTATTTTGATATCTGCACATACACACCCGCCTACACCGCACCGATTCCTCGCGAAGGCTCAGGGAATAAATATCATGTTTCTATAATTATATAAGCAGAAGTTTAGAATTGACTCTTGTTCATTATTTACATAAAAAATACTTTTCGGTCTAGTTTCGATCTTATTCTCAACAACGATGTATGGAACAGCTGATTATTTTTCGATATTTCGATATCCTCATAAAATTTTCGTTTTGTATAATTTACTACAACATAAAGATGATCAGATATTTTAATTATCATTTAAATATAATTTGCTAAGCGTGGGGTAAAATAACATAACAGGGTAACACTGATGGAACGTTTTCGGTGCTTACGTATTCTGCGCAATTTTACGCGAGTACCTCCGATTATCAATAACAATTTAAACGGATACATTTCTTTCTGATTTCAAAATTACAAGTATCTACATATTATAGAACACAATGAGAGACAAATTTGGTATTAATAAGAAATTAGACTTTGGTTTTAAAGTAGTAGAGCGAGAGTAGCGCTCCTGCAGACGAAAACATACAAAACCAATAATCTTAAAGCACGCTTAGATGTGCGCTGACAACAATCGAGCGCTACGCTACGTTCAACGCACGTTAGCATGTGTACGGCCTTCTGAACGGGATCTGAACGTGCTCTTAAACTGCTTAATTTCTTGTATACTGTATATTTCTTATATTCTATATATATTTCTTTATGCAATTAACTGGATAAAAAAATTAATAAATGAGCTTTACGCTGTATCCCGCACACAGCAGGATAAGCAGAGGGAACCTAGTGTAAAGACACTGCGTTCCTCACTTTCTGCCGAATTCTGGAGACATTGCGTGTTAAGTGGCTGAACTCAACGCCGCGCTTTGCCTCGCCAACCAGAGTAACAGTTGTAAAAAATAACTGTTATAGCAATTAGCAAATTTGTCGAAGTAAGTATGTACTTTATTAATATATACTTATATATATTTTATTTTTGAACCGATTCTGATAAACCAAAACACTATATGTCTATATGTTAAGGGCATTTCTGATAAGCTGATTCTGTGATTACCGCGAACAAACGCACATACAAACAGATAAAAATAAAAATAAAAGTTTTGGGTTCTATTACATTGATAAAGGTCCCCAATAACATTTTGTTTATATATATTTTCCATATAAAGACACCGATCCGTTATGATTTTATTATAAGAAAAATACAAAAAAATAAAATATGAAAAACTTATTTTTATTACAGTAACTGTGAGTAACTTTGTGTTAAATTAAGTTTGTTTTTATTTGAGTTATTAATTTTTATTTTTATTTTATTATATTTTTAACAGGTGAATATATTGAAGTAGATGAAAATGAAAAGCTAGCACACTCTGAGCAAAAGAAATGAGAGCAGGAAGAAATAAAATCTGCTTTTTTCAAAAGCTTGCCTTGCTTGCAAGACAAGCTTTTGAAAAGCAAAAGCGTTTGCTAGCAAAAGCTCATGACGAATATGAATTATTATTAGATGATCAAATAGATTTTATACAAGCATTGGAATTAGGAGAATACAATAAAATAAAAAATATAATATAATAAATACTTTTGTGGATCAATCGACGACATTCAATCGAATTCTTCTTTACATTTCCCTAACCTCAAATGTTATAAAGAGAGACTAAAGAATATAATTTAAATTTAAAATCTGTAAATGGTCTTGACAGATGGACGGACAGTTTCAAGGATCTATTTACTATCGAAAATCATAAGACATTTATAATATAAGACTTTCCTGCTTTTGTGTCTATTCACCTCGTTTTACCGGTACAATCTCCAATTCCAAATTACTACTGACGCGTGCTTAACCAATACTTATCTACTGCATCTACTAAATAGAAGGTGACGATTTTTGTCAGGGTACTCGCACTTGCGCTTCTCGCAACACAAAAGTTGGCAACACAACTGTCTTTGTCAAAAATGACATGTAAAATGTCAAAACAAGCATAATTGTGTGAAATTATTTTTTTTGTTATTTAAAAAAATGTTAAAAGAAATTTTCCACTTGTTATAATTCCGTGAAAATGTATCTTAACTTATTTATTGCTAGAGTTATAAACGTGTGCTATTAGAGGGACTACTTTATTAAAAAATAAAAATGAATAAACGCGGCAAGCGCTATCACTCCTCTTCTGATTCAGACAGTGCCGAAGAAAATCGGCTAAAGGATATTAAAGAACGTGATGAATTTGCTACACGGTTGCGAAAACGGGATGAAGAGAAAGTCAAAAAAGTTGCTGAGAGCTCTAATAAAAGATCATATGAAGAAGCTGCTAAAAGATTAAAATTAGAAGCCGAAGATCGTGATAAGTTACTCCCAAAGCTTCGGGTCCAATCCAGACGTAAATATTTGCAAAAAAGGAAAGATGATAAAGTTGTTGAATTGGAAGATGATATAGCTGATGATGAATATCTCTTTGAAGAAAGCGTGTAAGATTTTATTCTGTTCAATCTTTCAGAATTAATTGTATAATAAAAATATTTTGATGGCATACTCAATATAAAACATTTCTATGAATTTTATTCACATCTATATAACTTTTATAACATTCTAGTTTAACTGAACGCGAAAAGAAAGACAGAGAACATAAAAAAACTATATTACAACTCGCTAAAGAACATGAAAAAGCTAGGGAACTTGAAAATGTCCAAAGATATCATATGCCAAGAGATCTTGCAAAAGGTGAAAAAGGTAATATGTTTACATGTTTTATGTTATTTAATTTTTTACAGCAACTGTAAATAACTTTGTGTTAAATTAAGTTTGTTTGTATTTAAGTTTATATACATCAATTTAATTATATTTTTTAACAGGTGAATATATAGAAGTAGATGAAAATGAAAAGCTACCACACTCTGAGCAAAAGAAATGGGAGCAGGAACAAATAAAATCTGCCTTTTTCAAATTTGGTGCAAAAGATGCTAAAGCTCCTGATGAATATGAATTGTTATTAGATGATCAAATAGATTTTATACAAGCATTGCAATTAGATGGAAATAAAGAAAAAAAAGAGGAGAAGGTGTCTGAGTACCAAAAAGTTCGAATGACAATTGAAGAAACCAAAAAATCTCTTCCTGTTTTTCCATTTAGAGAATCTTTAATTGAAGCCATAAAAAATCATCAAATACTGATTGTAGAAGGAGAAACTGGATCTGGTAAAACTACCCAAATTCCTCAATATTTGTATGAAGCAGGTTTTACAGAAGATGATAAGAAAATTGGTTGCACTCAACCAAGACGAGTTGCTGCAATGTCAGTGGCAGCTAGAGTAGCACAAGAAATGAATGTTAAGTTGGGCAATGAGGTTGGTTACAGCATACGATTTGAAGATTGCACATCTGACAGAACTGTCATAAAGTACATGACTGATGGTACACTACACAGAGAATTTTTATCTGAACCAGACTTAGCATCATATAGTGTGATGATTATTGATGAAGCCCATGAACGCACACTACACACTGATATATTGTTTGGCCTTGTTAAAGATATTACCAGATTTAGGCCAGATTTAAAGTTACTCATATCGAGTGCTACATTGGATGCTGAAAAATTTTCTACATTTTTTGATGATGCCCCTATATTTAGAATTCCTGGTAGAAGATTTCCTGTCGATATTTATTACACAAAAGCTCCAGAAGCAGACTATATTGATGCTTGTGTGGTAACAGTACTGCAAATTCATGCCACACAACCACTAGGTGATGTATTGGTATTTTTAACTGGTCAAGAAGAAATTGAAACTTGTGTGGAAATGTTACAAGAAAGAACAAAAAGAATAGGAAAAAAACTTAAGGAACTGATAATTTTGCCAGTGTATGCAAATTTACCAACTGATATGCAGGCAAAAATTTTTGAGCCTACCCCTGAAGGAGCTAGAAAAGTAGTACTGGCAACTAACATTGCTGAAACATCACTTACTATTGATAATATTATCTATGTCATTGATCCAGGATTTGCTAAACAAAATAATTTTAATTCTAAAACTGGCATGGAAAGTCTAATGGTAGTTCCAATTTCCAAAGCCTCAGCAAACCAGAGAGCAGGAAGAGCAGGCAGAGTTGCACCTGGCAAATGTTTCAGACTTTACACAGCATGGGCTTATAAATATGAACTGGAGGATAACACAGTTCCCGAAATTCAGAGAATTAATTTGGGAAATGCTGTACTTACTTTAAAGGCTTTGGGGATCAATGACCTAATTCATTTTGATTTTCTAGATCCTCCCCCTCATGAGACATTAGTTCTAGCTTTGGAACAATTGTATGCTCTAGGTGCACTTAACCATCATGGGGAACTTACAAAGGCTGGAAGAAGAATGGCAGAATTTCCTACAGACCCAATGCTTGCTAAGATGCTGCTAGCAAGTGAAAAGTAAGTAAAATATAATTTATATTATTGATTTTTAGCTTTGTGATTTTTCCTTTCTTTCTATTAAGGCTATGGTTGTTGGTTTAATATACATTTGGGATGTATTAATTAAATTTATTGGGGGGACATTGATTATATTTTATATTATTTTCATTACTGAATTCTGGTAGACAAAGTGTGCCATTCTACATGGAATGTATCAAATAGTGAAGAATAGTGTCTCAATCCTACCTTGATAAGTGGATATTACTCTGTTTTTTATTTTATGTTGATTTGTAATAGCTATTGCACTTTGAAAACAAAGTCCACACCATTCTTTATGTCAGTGGAGAAATGAAAATAATTTAACTATAATCATTCCAGCAAAAATCAAAATGCTGCTTTAATAATAAGAAAATACATTTTTTATTGTAGTTTTCAAAATATTACCAAAAACAAAATTCTCTTGAATTAAGATTAGGAAAGAGTTATTAATTTGCTCTTATATCTTCATTCTAAAAACACTGTTACTCCGCCTGCCAATGGTGAGGTACTAGTTTATTTCTTAAGATAAAAGAAAAAGTTATCAAATCAGTCAGTTACTGGTACAAACATTGAATTAAAAGACTTTTTTTCCAGATACAAATGCTCTGAGGAAATAGTAACAATTGCTGCCATGCTCTCTGTGAATAGTTCAGTATTTTATAGACCAAAAGACAAAATTATACATGCAGACACTGCAAGAAAAAACTTTTTCCACAGGCATGGTGATCATTTAACCTTGATGAATGTATATAACCAATGGGTTGATTCGGATTATTCAGTGCAATGGTGTTATGAAAATTTTATACAGTATAGGTCTATGAAGAGAGCTAGAGATGTGCGTGAACAATTAGCTGGACTAATGGAAAGGGTTGAAATTGAAATGGTCTCTAGTATAGCAGAAGATGCTAATATACGAAAAGCCATTACTTCAGGATATTTTTATCATATTGCAAAATTTTCCAAGGGAGGACACTATAAGACTGTAAAACATAATCAAGTAAGTTCCTAACATTACATAAATAAATATGAAACTGTTCCAAATTAACCTAAGCACTTTGTATCATATCTTATTACTTTCAGACTGTTATGATTCATCCCAACAGTGCACTGTTTGAAGAGTTGCCCAGATGGGTTATATATCATGAGCTTGTTTTTACCTCTAAAGAGTTCATGAGACAAGTTACTGAAATTGAAAGTAAATGGCTTTTAGAAGTTGCTCCACACTATTATAAAGCTAAAGAATTAGAGGATTCCACAAATAAAAAGATGCCCAAAACTGTTGGAAAATCTGCTAACAGTACCTAAGTTATATTAATAAAAACAGCATCGAAATATATATACTTTTATTTTAATTTTAACTCTCATCCACTTCTGCATTTATTATTTGTAAAAAAAATCACTTGGAAACAAGCATAATGTGGAAGGATTCCTAATGAATAATATCCTCACTCTGCTACTACTCTACATCATATGATCACAAATATTAACTACCTAACCAGTTTTCTTAGAAATCGGATACTCTGCCTTTACGTTCCCAATCGCCATATCTTGTTGGTTCAGGACCTCTAGGGCCACCAACTTCTCCAGTGTTAGGGTTTGTGTCATTGGGCCAAGCTGGTAAAGGATCATCTTTAGGAGGCTGCAATTCCGCTTGTTCTCCTAAATCCTTTATAGGCGTTGTTTCCCTTAATTTTTTTCTAAATTCAGCTAACCTTTTAGATTCGTTTTTATTGATATTCTCTGAATCTGCATTTGTGTATGATTTTTCTGAATATTTGCATATTGGCAAATAATTTGCGCAGGGCACTAAAATAAAATAAAATAATTTATAGTAATCTTAAAATGAAACAAAAAGGTCTGTGTAAATAAACATTTACGTTTTGTGGAGATTTCTTTTAAAATATTTAATCTTATGTGAAACATGCTCGAATTTTAAATTTTATTAAAGTATACAAGACGTGATCAATGAAACAATATTTTGGTTTTTGACAATTAGTATTGCAGGTTGCAGGCAAATTGCATGGAGCATGCCAGTGTTGCTATTTTGTATAATTAGAATTCATAAAGAAGTACCTGGAATTTTAAGAAATATAATAGTGATTGATATTTTTCTATAGCAATACATTACATATATTGCGAATCAATATTAAAATTTCAATAATTGTAAAGTCTTATATTTAATATTTAAGAAATGTAATATATTATTGATAAATATTTTTTTTCGTTCTTAAGGCAACATTTGTCTGCGAATGACATTATTGTCTATGGAGTTATCATATGATCAATGATCTATTGAGTTTTATCTTCCTCTTCCAGTTTTTGATTGTAGTGATACAACTTAATTTCGTTAAAAATACGGCGAGAGGACTGCAAAAAAATGAAAGGTTGCATTTTTAACATTGATGCTGGGTATTTGGAGGGATTATGCCGAGGTTTTAAGTGTGGGATACTTAAGCAAGCTGATTACTTGAACTTGGTGCAGTGCGAAACATTGGAAGGTAAGCAAAATAGTTTCGGTACTTCGTCTGCCAAAATCATTCCTTAATACAGATATAGCGTATTACATAACATATACATTATTAATAATTAAAAGATGTATATACCACACCCCATTTTAGTAGTACAGTTTCCTTAATCATAATTGAATACTTACAGATTTGAAACTCCACTTGCAAGGAACTGATTATGGGACATTCCTTGCTAACGAGCCCAGCCCTCTCGCTGTGTCAACTATTGATGATAAGCTGCGTGAGAAGCTTGTCATTGAATTCCAACATATTAGAAATCACTCAGTGGAACCTATGTCAACTTTCCTTGACTTCATTACTTACAGTTACATGATTGATAACATCATTCTGCTGATTACTGGAACTCTGCACCAGAGGCCTATTTCTGAATTGATTCCTAAATGTCATCCTCTCGGATCTTTTGAGCAAATGGAAGCTATTCATGTTGCTGCCACCCCAGCTGAACTTTACAATGCTGTGTTAGTGGACACACCACTGGCGCCATTTTTCGTGGATTGCATCAGTGAACAAGATTTAGATGAGATGAACATTGAAATCATTCGTAATACTCTATACAAGGCTTACTTGGAAGCTTTCTATGAATTCTGCAAGCAAATTGGAGGAACAACAGCTGATGTAATGTGTGAAATTTTGGCTGTAAGTGTTTGCTATTTACTGATTTATACTTAAAATATTATGGGCACATGGGTGTGACTGTAATGCAATGGTTGTAGGTTCAATCCCCACTCAGGGGACTTATTTATTAATATTTTAATTTCCTCACTGTATTGGCATCAAGGCAAAGGCCACTCACCATGCAATACCTTGAAAACTTGGCAAAAAGTGGGGAACTAAGTGCCTAAACACTAGAATGTGAAAATGTGATTGGTTGTGGGTTCAATCCTTACCGGGAGCAATGTATTATGTTATTTCCCTACTGGGTAAAGCCAAGAGAAAAGTAGGTCCAGCAAACTAACACTCAGTGTCTTCATATGAAGCTAAACAAAATTCTGTCAATTGTTAGAACTAACTTTAGTTTGAAATTTTGACTTCTGGTTCACTGTTATAGTTTGAAGCTGATCGTCGTGCAATTATTATTACAATAAACTCTTTCGGGACTGAACTGTCCAAGGATGATCGTGCTAAACTTTACCCCCGTTGCGGAAAGTTGAATCCTGATGGATTAGCAGCATTGGCCCGTGCTGATGATTATGAACAAGTGAAGGCTGTGGCAGAGTATTACGCAGAATATTCAGCACTCTTTGAAGGAGCTGGCAGTAATGTAGGAGACAAAACTTTGGAAGATAAATTTTTTGAACATGAGGCAAGTTATTTCTCTAAAATTAAGGTTGTTTATTTCATTATACAATTGTTTACCAATCAAAGTAGTATGATCATATTTAAAGTTAGAGTAATAATTAGCAGTATAATTATATTTTTAAAAAATATATTTTTCTCTGATGGGTAGAAACAAGGTCTGGTGACAATTCTGTCAACCACCTTACAATGTCTAAGGATGGAGATTGAAGTGCCTCAATAGTTTCATGCATCTTATGCATGAAACCTAATAAGACTATTGCCCATATTTTTTTAATTCCTATTTATTCCTGCAATCTGCCCTTTGTGCTTCGCTGGTGGTTGTGAATTTTGTGGCATTTGTTGTGCATGGTATACACCCAGCGGAATATCCATATAATGTGAAGGAGTATTACAAAAGATACTTTTTTATGATAAGAGAAAAACCCAGTGAGCTCTACGCTTTATATGTTTGAAGACACAAGTGGGCTTCATTAAGTAGCAAGTTAGCAGCAAGCAATTGCCTATTGCTGAATATAAAAAGGAATAATTTATTTTCTCTTTGCAGGTGACCTTAAATGTTAATGCATTCTTGCAACAATTCCACTTTGGGGTATTCTACTCATACCTCAAACTTAAGGAACAAGAGTGCCGAAACATTGTATGGATCAGTGAATGTGTTGCGCAGAAACACCGAGCTAAAATTGACAACTACATTCCCATATTCTAAAAAGTTTGACTCCAAAACAGAGCTATATTATTCTTCTTATGTAAATAATGTTATTCAATGTAAATTACTGTTACTACAATGTTCCATTTTATTGCTTACTTGCAAATATGTAGCCAAAATATCTTGACTTTGAAATTTTATAAAATTTATTATTTATCAATAAACAAATAGATATCTATAAGACATATAGTAGAAGATACAATATATGTAATTATAAATGATATTATTTCAATTTAATTTAACTATATAACAGGTTAAGCTAAACATTCCGTTTTGATTTGTTTATATTCAGGCCATTTCAGTATTGAATTGTTGCAAATGTTATTAATCAAATATTAAAATCTTTCTAAGTATATGCTACATATTGTTTTAATTTTCCATATTGCACAAAGACATTAACTTGATTTATATTCATCTTCATTTATTTAATTGTTTGAAAAAATTGCAATCAAGTATTTGCATAATGGTATTTACCTATTTTATTTGCCATAAATATAATTTTTAAATGTATGACAATTGTTATTCATTTATGTAAATATACCTAAAAAATGTTCTGGTATGCTGTATTTGAGGTGAAATTGTGATCAGTGTTATTTTATTTTCTGTAGACATGAAGAATTTGCAATTGTAACACAGTTAATTGTAAAATCTTAATTTATTATAGATTCTTGATTAAATAAAAATAATAAATAGTAAACAATTTTTTATTTACTTGTTCCTATAATGATTGTCTGTTCTTATGGTTTATTTGCTCTGAAACAATGGGTGTTGTAGTACCTTCAAACATAATTTTTGCTTTTGAACATAGTATTGCACTATTTTCTTTCCAATATGAATTTTTTAATATATCATCATGTACATCCACTATGATGGACTTCTTTGAATTTTCAGTTGAAAATGTTTTTCTTAAAAGTAAAGTGCCTCTTTTAAATATAGTGGGCTCATCATTGTAGTTCATATTAAACTCTTTAAATAAAATCTCATTTTTGTCTGCAGAAACTGTCCCACATAATCTTTTTTCTGCCTAAAATAAAAATAAAATTACAAAACAGAAATGGTACACACAAACTGGTAATATTAAGTTATTTACTTAAATTCACATTACTATAGCCTTATTTACCTGAACTGGAGATAGACCACCCTGTAGTATCAGAGTCCAAAAAGTAGTGTTGTATAGATTGTTTATATGGACATCAGCTTGTCGCCACTTTAAATAATCTATTAAATTTTCATCAGAAGGATACAAAATTATCCGCCCATCAAACGTTGGTGGATACTTTAAAATTTGTTTATCAAAAAATTTATTCCAATAAAAAACATAAGACGTAGAAAATTTGCTATTAATTGTAGTCAATAGTTTAGCTGATCGTCTTTTATAAAGCGAAGAATTTTTCTTAAATATGAAAGAGTACTCGTCGCTTTGGCCGAAAGCCATCAATAAATCATTAAACTCATGCAAAACTTTAAAAGCAGCATAATTCATCAAACTCAATGCTCTTAAATCATTAGGCTTTTGAAAGTTGTGGTCTTCTGAAAATTTATGGAAACATTTTCCATCCAATCTTACTACTATCCAAGTGTTAGGTAAAAGAGTATCATCCTGTTCAAACTTTTTTACGTATTCAAAAGAGCTTTTGGCCATTATTATATTTTTTAAATAAATAAAATGTACTTTGCTCTGTGATAAAACGTATGGGTATATTCTCTTACATAGCATTGAGTAATTTATAAATTAACGTTTATATTTTAACTGTAATATCTTATTACTTGGTACTTGCCTATTGCCCAAGGAATATATAATATATAATAGCTACAGAACACATTTACTCTACTACTAGCATAGCAAGTTAGGAACATAAACATATGCTATTGCCAATGCCAAGTAAACAGATTAAAACTTCGAATTGTCATTTGTCAGACCTGTCATTTGTCAAATAACAGATAGTGTTGGATACGAGTAGCTGTAAGCCTTGCTGATACTATTTAATTTTTAAGGTCAGTTTTTTATTTATTTTTTTAGTTTTAATTTAATATTATTATTTGTTGTGGTAAGAAACACTACACTACAGTTATAATACCTATTATTAAAATTAATAATATATATTATAACCATCTATAAAATATATACAGGATGTCCCAGGAGTCAACGATAAAACGAAACCAGGTGATAGACCAAGTCGTGACAGTTATGAGAAAAATATAAAAAAAAATCTTTGTCATGTAGTTTTCATATGTTATTGATTTTAAAAAATATCGGAAAAACAGACATCCTGTGATGATTTTTCAAGTCTTAAGACTACAAATATTACTTTCTTCCCTTTTTTTTCTGTAATGTAATCATGAGTAACCCTTCTATGAATTACAGTTTAAGATTTAAACATACCTGTATCAGTTTTCAATAAAATGTGGTGTTTTTGCCAAACATTAAATTCAAAATATTTACTACACCCAACTTTAACCGACTGTACTGTAAAAAAAATGTACTACACTGTTTTTGCAAGTAGCTTTAAAAGTTTGCGCATTTAATCTGGATTCCGAAATGGTACGATACTTGCTGGATTATTTCTTTGTTGAAGAGAACAAAATCGAAATACAGGATAATCGGGATGACGTTCAGCGTTTTGGTATCTTTTCCGATACATTCTAGCTGCAGCATTAGCGTTACATAACCATTCTCCATGTATGAAATGCATATTGGCAATATGTCAAAGACCGAGTATATGGCCTGCGAGAGCCCGGACTCGAGCACTATCCTTATAAGTCCTGGGCCAGCCCCTACGTATGTTAGATCCGTCATGCACGAGTCTGGAGGCATCGATCACGATCTCCATGGTCGGATAAGTGTTGCCTGGGCTAAGTGGCGGGAGGTTTGGTGTGGTCTGTGATCGCAGGATACCGTCCAAACCTGAAATTTTCCGACCGATTTATTACGGACGGACGGCCTTAAGAAAGAGTAATATTTGTAGTCTTAAGACTTGAAAAATCATCACAGGGTGTCTGTTTTTCCGATATTTTTTAAAATCAATAATATATGAAAACTACATGACAAAGATTTTTTTTTATATTTTTCTCATAACTGTCACGACTTGGTCTATCAGCGACCCCCTTGCGGCTTCGCCCGCTTTTACTACTGGATTTTTCATATAATGTATGTTTAAGATAATGTGAAAATTAATTAAACCCTAATGCACCCCGCATTTTCGTAGTTTCAATAAGGATTTTCCAATTGTTTTACACAGCAAGGAATTTTGAGTAGGTACCGTAATTTTAAATCTGTGCTACTAATCTTTTCAAGTACTTATTAAAATATATTTAAATGACTATTTTTAGATAGTTAAATGACTATTTTTAAACGGAAGAAATTATAAACAAAAGCCTACCTACTAATAACTACTACAAAAAATATGAAACCAAATATATCGCGCTGAAATAATACATTCAACTCCAATTATCCAATACGTGCAAACGCATTTAAATCTTCGTTGCTATAAAGGCAGGCGGGTTTTTTTTCTCGAGCTTGTGGTTAATGCTGAAGAGGGTATTCTGTCCCTGATGAAAAGCAAGCACTACGTGGCTGCCTGTGAGGAAAATTAAATAGAATGCATCGGCCGGGAATCGAACCCGGGCCGCCCGCGTGACAGGCGAGCATTCTACCACTGAACCACCGATGCGTGTAAGGCGGGCGGGCGCGGCGGACGCGCTCGTATAAGCCATTTCGCAGCAAGGATTTTTTGATATTGTAACAACTTCTAAAGTACTTATTAAAATGAAAAACAGTAAAAGACAGTTTTGATCTACATTAAATGGCCAACGTAACTAATAAACTTATTTATATGCTGAGAGTAAGGGATAAGTGATACTTGAGTAACATACAGCTGATGTGTCAACTATTAAATGCGTTTTTCTCTAAAACTATTCTCAATTTAGAAATTGTGTAAAAAGCAAATTTTATCTTCGTTTAACGTAGAAAATTAATAAAGTATTTTAAAGGATAAGGATTAATACCATTATGGAAAAATATCCCTCACAATAAAAAATATATTGAAATTATTATTTTTAGACAGAAAAATGATCACTAAACGTTATTCTTAAAAGATACGAATATACCGTCGCGGACTTTTTTGTAGACCTTGTCAAGAGGAACAATACGCCAGTACATTTTTTTCATGTAGTACTTACCATTAAAGCAGCGAATGCGCGAAAGTGTCTCAACGGGTAGGACTTTATACATACTTATCGTATTTATGTTAATTTACATATGAATGTACAACTAATAAACTATATATAAACCTTCTAAGAAAAATACTCGACCTAATGGTGAAAACCGCATCAAAATCGGTTGGGTGGTTTAGAAGAAGAAGAGTTAGAAACAACAGACAGACACGAAAAGCGACTTTGTTTTATAAGATATAGGATAGGATAAAAATATGCCGGCTCGTACAACTATTTATAATTTCAAAAGAAACAAAAACAACTCTCAACTAGCGTCATTGTCTTCTTTTACCATTTTGCTGGCAATGACGTCGTTATCAATGATGAATTTATATAAAACATGTTGGAATTTTATCAATAACTCATTCAAAGAATATAAAATGTGTAACTTTGGAAATTCTGACCTGATTTTGATGAAACAAAAATTTCTATTATTTGCACCTTTGTGACTCCTTACAGTTTATAATTCGAACAAACGAATTTCAGTTTTACTTTCTAATACAATTCAACATCATGCAAATTAAACTATTTTTAAGGGTGTTTTTAATGATAAAATAAAAAAAAAATTTTTTTCATAGTGACTATATTTCATAAAAAACACTTTATAATGTTAGTGCCTTTTCCCTTTATACTAGGAGCTTTTTTACTTCACTAGGTGTCCTTCTCACTATGGACTGTGGTTCCATATAACCATTATTCGGCTCATGAATAGCTTGGTATAATTGCTCGTAAATAGCCATTATTACATCAAATGCTCTTTTCTTTACACATGATTTATGTGTTTGACTTATAAGTAAATTTAATTGAGATAAAATGTACACATCAGGAGTGACCAAAAACAAATCAAACTTACTCAAAAAAGTTTTCAATGAATTTGTGTCCATTCCAGGTATTGCTGACAGAGGTCCATCAATCTTTTCCTGTAAAATAGTGTAAATAGGACCCATATTCAAGTTTGCAACCAAGAAACTTGCCTGCTCAGAAGTTAATGTATCAATTTGAGCCTCTGATTGTGCCTGCAGCCTCTCATTATAATCATCTAAAATAGTATACAATGAAAGTGTACACTGTATATGATAAATACAATTCAACATGTAAACTGACATGTCTGTAGAGCTTAAATGGCAGGCTGTTTCATTGATTGCATGCAAAAGTGGATCCAATATATGCATTATTATAATTTTTTTATCAATATTGTTAACATTATTTGAAGTATTCATCAAATCTCTTAAAAAGCTAACTAAATCAGTAACAACAAATGATGGATTTAAATCTGAAGGAGGTGCTTTGACACCATGACTTAGCTCTTTCTGCACTTTACTGTCCAGTGTCATAAGGAACACAAGCTCACTCTTCTTACTAAGTTCTTCAAAAGTATCAATCATGAGGCCTTTTATAATAATAATCTGAATAATTTCTTTATAATAAATAAAAAGATTTGTGATAGACCACAAAGTTAATGGATCTTTGTCAGGTTTTAATATTAGTTCAGCTCTAATTTTTAATAATGGACATAAGGCCTCCATAACACTTGTAAGTGCTTCTGTAATTGTAAGCTCTTTATCAGGCAAGTTGCAATACTTAAGGAGAGAAAAAAGATTTTCTTTTTCAACTGGAATTATTTGATAGACCCAAGCTAATATGTCACCAATATATCGTTTGGCATCATTCGCATAAAATTCTATAGGTTTAGAACCATTATCATCTCCTTTAGTTAAAACATCTATAAATTTTTGTACAACCATTGCTTTTCTAGCATTGCAGTATTCATCAAGTATATTAGAAAATAATACTTGTCTATTTTCAAATTTTGCAATAGCCTTAGGTACTAAAACATTATGAGGTGAGTCAACAATTAAACATGCTCTAATAGTCCAATGATATAATTTTTCAATTGCAGCTTCTTGCTGTAACCCAATTGTCTCCATAATATCAAATGCTGGAGTTTGATACCAACATTTTACAAGAGTCCTACAGTTATCATTTAATTTTTCAACATTAGCTAAAGACTGGAAGAAGTCTTGTGTAAGTGGAGATACATCAAACAAATTTTTACTTTGTTCTGATGATATATAAAAATTATTTACAAAAGCATTTACCCACAATAATTTCTTTTTGGCTTTTTGCTTGTCTTCTTTCAATTTTGTAGTTTGTGCTATAATGTGATGGGTTTTTGTCTTTGATTCGTGTAATCTTTTAGACATGTCATTTACTGCTACATCCAAGGAGTTCAAAGACTCAATTACAATTTGCAATTTGTCTTTTACTTTACCAAACTCAAGTAAAATATTTTTGTTCACCGAAAGATCTCTTTTTTCAATTTCATTTACTAATATTCTTCTTGTATACGAAGAGTTAGCAGAACACAATCCTGAAATCGTATATAGGGCTTCGCTGTTATCAGTAATTATGTGGCTATCAAATATTTTATTAATTCGCTGTCTTATTGGGTTATTATACGTATTATCCATAGTAATTCGTTAATATAATTTTTTACTACATAAATAAATTATTTCCAATTCTTTCTTTATGACATTTTAAATTTCCTGGTAAGTATTATTAATAAATAAAATCTTGTTTTTACAGACGAATTCAGACGACGTACTATTACTATGTCAATGTCAAATGCCAATGCCAGCCAGCCAGCTGTCACTTGGATTTTGTATAGACGAAGGAGTAAGCATTTCTAATAGAACATTTATTTGATGTTTATATGTTCCAATAAATAAAAAGAAATAATTTTAAATTTAATACTAAAATATTTTGAAGAAGAGCAAACCGATCTTCTTATAAAATCACGTCTGAATGATGATCGATAAGTTCTTTTGCCTATTCCTTGAGAAACAAAAAGGAAACTATGTCTATTGTCTATGGGACATACCAAGGAACTAGGAAGACTGGAAGAGTAACACCAACCAATGTAGAATGTAGTAAATGTGTTCTGTGCACTCAACACAATTGATTTGATACCATCTTATGTCATATTTCGCAGTTATAACCTGACAAAATAGATTTATGTTAGAAGTTGTAAAAAATATTTAAAAATGGGGTCTAGGCAAATTACAGAGAAATCTTTAGCCATGTTACGGTCTTTACCGAGAGTGTCACTTGGAAACATTCGCGACAATCCTGGTTCAAAAAAAAATGTGAGTATAATTTGACTTAATAAATGAAATAAATTAGTGATTTGTTTATTGGTAAGTACTCGCAATAATTACATTATTTTAAGTTTAATTGAAAAATTATAAGATTACTTTGTTTTCGATTTTAATTCTATGTAATAATAACAAGTTTTACAAGCGCAAGCATTGTTGTTTACTTTAGAATAAATTTATTCAAGCAATTTAAATTTGAATATACAGACCAAGCGCGGGCGCGGACAACATGGTGGAGACAAGCATGGAGCTGGGAATAAAGGTTCAGGCCAACGACAAAATTACATGCGATTAGGTTATGAAACTGGCAATAATCCCTTCTACTTAAGAATGCCTCATGAACCTTACTACAAAGGTCATCAGTAAGTAAACTACATTTACTATTCAGTTCCCATATTCAAAATATATAGTAAAATGTTGAAAGTATGACACAATTTTCTTAAAATTTTCAGCCATCGCAGGCAATATCCACCATTGTCCTTGCTTGAATTACAACAATTAATAGATACAAACCGTTTAGATATAACTAAACCAATTGACATTGCCAGTATAGTGAAATCAGGACTTTATAATTTTTTCCCTGATCAAAAGCACTTTGGCATTAATTTATCTGATGAAGGACTGGATATATTTTCTGCAAAAATAAATATTGAGGTTCAATGGGCTAGTGAACCCGTTATTGCTGCCATAGAGAAAAATGGTGGAATCATAACAACTGCATATTATGACCCACACAGTCTGCTTCTTTTGAAAAATCCAAAGAAATTCTTTGAATCTGGGCAAGCAATACCACGAAGAATGATACCTCCACCAGATGCAATTGAATATTACACTAGCGCTGAAATGAGAGGCTATTTGGCTGATCCAGAGAAAATTTCACAAGAAAGGTTAAAATTAGCACAAAAGTATGGATATACATTGCCTACAATTGAAAATGATTTGGATTATAATTTGTTGTGTGAAAGGAAAGATCCCAGGCAAATTTTCCATGGATTAGAACCAGGATGGGTTGTTAACTTAAAAGACAAGTGTATATTAAAACCTAGGGATAAAGAATTATTACAGTTCTATGCATCATAATATTATTATTTATTATTGTAGATATAAGGTTATTGTTTATTAAATAAAATGCAGTTATAATATTTGTGTTTTATTTTATTGTCTGTCAAAGTACCAAAATGAATTTGTTTTTAATAGTGTATTTTTTTTATATTGATGTTGTTGGCATGGTTGCAAACCCAGATATTTTTTTTTTTTTAAAGAATTCCTTTTTTAACTATATATATGTGTAATCAATATCTGTAATGGTCAGGCTTGTAAGGTCCTTCAACTGGAACTCCAATGTAAGTGGCTTGTTTAGGAGTTAACTTTGTCAGTTTTACACCCAAGTGATCTAAATGTAGCGCTGCTACTTCTTCATCTAGTTTTTTAGGCAAAGTATGTACTCCGATCGGGTATGCATTATGTTTTGTCCATAATTCAATTTGGGCTAAAACTTGATTTGTGAAAGAGTTTGACATAACAAATGAAGAGTGCCCTGTGGCACATCCTAAGTTTACAAGTCTTCCTGAAGCAAGGACAATGATGTGGTTCCCATTTTCAAGTTCATATCTATCAACATGTTGTTTGATATTAACTTTCTTGGCATTCTTGTCTAACCAAGCTACATCTACTTCACAATCAAAGTGGCCAATGTTGCAAACGATTGCATCATCCTTCATCTTAACAAAATGTTCTTTACATATGATATCAATATTGCCAGTGGTAGTAACAAATATTTGACCAATTTCTGCAGCCTCATCCATAGTTGTGACTTGGAATCCTTCCATGGCTGCTTGAAGTGCATTGATGGGATCTATTTCAGTTACAATAACTCTGCCACCGAAGCCTTTAAAAGCTTGAGCACATCCTTTACCAACATCTCCATAGCCACCTACTACACAGACTTTTCCAGCAATCATTATATCAGTTGCCCTCTTAATACCATCAAGAAGTGATTCCCTACATCCATATAAATTGTCAAACTTACTTTTTGTAACAGAATCATTTACATTGATAGCTGGCACTTTTAATAGACCTTCTCGGAACATTTTGTATAAATTGTGGACACCTGTAGTTGTTTCTTCAGAGATACCTCGAACACCTTCTAGAAGTTCTGCATGCTTGGTGTGAATTAAATTGGTTAAGTCACCTCCATCATCTAATATCATGTTTAATGGCTGAAAATAATCACAATCTGCATTAATACCATCCAATAAAAATAATAATATATAGTTATTTAGATGTATATTATCATACTCATAATATTTCTTTACTATATAACTGCTTTGCTAAGATAAACTGTGGCATTGGTATTATTTAAAATGCAGTATCTTAACCACAGATCTACTATGCCTATCCTATATATAGTAGCATGTAAAAAAATTCAAAATAATAAAATTTAAAAATAAAATGACATTTACACAACAGTTATTTAATTTAATTTAAATTCAAGGTAAATAACACTTTTTTCAATGAAGAATCTTCACATTTAAAAATATAATAAATAAAATTATAAATCTAGTTAAAAAATGAAAATACACAGCTGTGCAGCGCCATATCCCGCACACAGCTGAGCAGACAGAAGGTATATAGTGTTAAGACACTCGGTTCCATACTTTCCGCCAAATTCTGTTGGCAATGCGTGCTGAGTGGTGGAACTCAATGCCGCGCTTTACCTCGACACCCGAGCAAGTAATGAAAATATAAATTTTAAATAAATATTTCATTTCCCCAAGGGGGATCGAATCCACAAACAGTCGTGTATACGTGTCGTGTCACACTTCGTGCCCCCATGCCACGACCTGCCTCAAAAAAAGTATGGCCATAAAATGACACAATTTTTCCTAATTAGATATATATAAATCCTAAGAATTGTGTCATTTTACATATAAATCGTATATATATATTATGGTTTGCACCTTTCCATCAGGGAAGATAAGTGTTTGTTCTATACACCACACATATTCCTCTTCGGTTTCCCCTTTCCAGGCATAGATTGGAATTCCAACTGCCACTAACGCAGCTGCTGCTTCATCTTGTGTACTGTAAATATTACTACTTGACCATTGGACCTAAACAATATTATTATATACATTAATACATTTTTTATATTTATAGCTTTATAACTCCAAATTCATAGGCATCAAATTATTTTTTTTAAACATCAAGCTCATCACATCCTCCATTAAGCATGTCAAAGTGTAAACAATTTTAAAATTTTAATTTGAAGTTTTACAATATAAATGTTTAGTTCAAAAACTGACATAACATTTTCAAATTATTATTTCTGAACAATGTTTCATTCTTAAATTATAAGTTCCATTTGAAATGTATGATGATAACAAAGATCCATTGATATATATATATATATATATATATATATATATATATATCAATGGAGGATATTCGTCTTCTGAATGTAACCATGACAATGCATTTCCCGTAAGGGGTAATAAATTATTTACATTTCCTCATTCTAATAAAAAGATAAAGTGTGGCATTGCATTTTGCCACTGAACATGCAATATCTCATAAATTGGTTCAAAAAAGAAAACATTTAAAATATGTAATAATAAAGATAAACATATTGCTATATGTCAATAATAGTAATTTTAGTTATGTAAATTTATTCTTCAACAAATATTAATATATTTTTATTGCATCACATGACCCTCAGATCAGAGGTGTGTTGATATGTCAAAGATACACAAAGAGAGATAACAAATGTAAAATTTGATTCATAGAATATAGATGTCATATCTTATCAGTATTAGCTATCATATATTTTTCTAAAAGAAATTGATATTAGAATAGGTTTAATTGTTAATAGATTACATAATGTATTTTAATATGCAGTTTTTTAACTAAAAAATAATAAACCCATCATTAAGAACAATTATGTATGAATAAATTTTCTATAAACAATAAAAAGGACAATTATAAATGAATATGATTATTACACAACATTCCATTTACTAAATAGGATATATATTAAATATAATGTAGTAAATTATATATTATAAATTAGATCTTTCTGGCATAGCTCTTGACTGTAATTACAATAATTGTGGGTTTGCACTCAGTGCAATAAATTATTATCATATCTTTACTCTGGTATAAAGAAAGTGTGGTGAAGAGTTCCACCACTCATCCAGCAATTACAAATTGGACACAAAGAAGAAAATGGAGTGGCTTAACACTTTCTTTCCTTCTGCTTACCCTTTCATGTATATTAAACATATACAGTGTGAAATTAAAACAAAAGAATGTGATTATTGCACAATATTAAATTTACTTACTTCAGCTCCAAGTTCAATAAGAGTCTCAATAAGTACAGCAGTTTGTACCGTCATGTGAAGGCTACCAGCTATTCTCGCACCTTTCAGAATCTTTGCAGAAGCATACTTTCTACGGCAAGCCATCAATCCTGGCATTTCTTTCTCAGCTAGCATGATCTCTTTACGTCCAAGCTCAGCTAACTTTTCATCGGCTACAAAAGTTATTTATTATTAACAATATTTATTTATACAAAGCAAGATACGCTTAAGACATGATTATTGATTTTAGTACTAATCGCTGTAATTGATAAGAGAATATTTTATTTCAAGTACATTGAGGAGTTACAGATTAAGATTTAATCTCATCAAAAATACATTTTGTACACAAATACAATCTATGACAAATAATGTTAAAAGCTATTTATTTTTAACTTAAATCTGACTACATTTTATTTAATTTAACAGTGAAATTAAGAAAGAAATATTATTTGGCTAAATTCCATATAAACACATGTAACACTGTAAGAAATATAACCTTTAACATTTCATATTTCTGAATTATCTTATTATATATACAAGGAATATAAAGTAGGCTATTAACATAGCATTAGTTAAATTTATTTTGTTAAAGAATTTATTAATAGAAATAAAAACACTTACCAATTTTGTATGGCGGCTTCATTTTTGATGTATAGTTTAAATGCGATAAGGTTGAAATAAACTTGATCTAACTTAATAGGGAAATATTATTAAAATTGTAAATTAGAAGTTATTTCTTTTAAATGTGCTGAAAATGCTTTCATCGGCTAAGAACGTGGTTGACTGAATGACAGACAAAGCAAAAAGAAATATGTCAAACTGATGTTAGCACTTTAGCATTAGCAGTCGTGCGTCACATCTGCACAGATCACAGCATCTCTATCATTCAGTTATAAAAACACGATAAACTGCTTTATTATTACTCTGTATTGACTATGGATATTTTCAAAAAAGCAAGAAGTTGCAATAGTAATATAATTGTAAAAAACTTGTTGTATGTTCACGGTTCAGTATAAATTAGCTTAGATTCTACTTTCTTTATATGTGTCAATTGTTTAAATTCAATGTCAGTTGTTTTCAATAATTGTTCTGTAAATTTAAAAGTGTTTTTATTTACTATTTTATTTGTCTTAGTTCATTATATTATTATAATTATTATGTCCCACATTAAGCGGCCGAGGCAGTCAATACATCAAATCAATATCAATTCAAAATTGATTATCGAGTTAGAGTAAACATTACCTTAAACATTATACAAAGTAAGTGTATAGTCTCAGTCGTGTTTTTATCAAACGTACTGATAGCAATATTCATATAACAAAATTGTGTTATGACAAGTACTTATGTAGTTTGTAATAGTTATGGTTTACTATAATGGGTAAAAGCAACTTACCATGGTAGCATGTATTCCAACTACAAATTGAATATTTTAATACGTTATTCCCCTTAAAGGGACTTCCCAAACCATTAAATTATTTTGCATATACTTATATATATAATTTTATACTTTTTTATTATTTTATTACTTATATAATTTTAAAAAATATATATTTAAAATTTAATTTAATTTATTTATTATTATCTTATAATTCTTCTCTGCTCAAAGTTGTTTCGAATAACCACTTACAAAGATAAATCTGATAGAAATCCACTCCATTAATCTATTGATAATAGTCTACCTCTAATCGAGTAATCGGGCTTTCCAACAGATGATCAGTGATTGTAGCATTCGTCATTGCCAAAACGTTATAGAGAAACGTAATAAAATAATTAAAAATATTTCGTTTCTTTTAATTTGAACAACTTGTTCAGTTTAATTTCATACTGATTTTTATATCAATTAATCAAATCAATTATTTTTTTTGTTCAGCAGCTAATGGACCTAAAAATCTGAAACAAGCTATGAAGGCCCCCTTGGGGGCAATAACAGCTGAAATCATAATACAGGATTTCCTGTAATTCTTAGGGGAATAGGTAAAAAAGGGATTTGACATTTTGCAGGCGAAACTACGATCTCAGTCCACGCAAACGGACTTGTGGGCTAGTATTTCTAGCTTATTAGGTAAATTTAATAGAATTTAGGTGAGAACATTTTTTGATTCTATCAACTTATTATTACGCTTCTCCATGTAAAAATACTTGGTATCATATTTTTAATAACAAAATAATTGCCTTGACCTCAGGGCAACAATAATCACTGCAAATTATAAGTATTATTTGTTGGATCGTCAAATATGCATTAAATATATAAGCAAGCATACTGTAACGTTTCATATGTAATACAGCTAATAATAGTATTTCTTTGTTAAATTGTTCAAAAAAAATCTTTTCGGAGGAGTAAATATAATTGAATAATTAGTTTAATTGTTGAAAGCCAATGAACGATATGACTTATCGCATAATGTGTGATATAATTACAGAATAAGGTGTGTTATCAATAAAAGTCGTAAGTTTTATTTCAATTTGCTTTTAATATCGTAGAACGGTTTACAGATAGTATTCATGGGCAAAACAAAAGAAACAAAAAGATGTAACAAAATAATTTTCTTTTAAATAATATTTGTTTCGCGCAGGAAAAGTGGGTGGTATTCATCGACTCAATGCCTACGATTCTAATGCAGAACCTTTCATGGCATGGCACTAGTCCTCACACATATTCTCCTATCATCCTTAATATAAGTACACAATATAACAGACTAACGAAGAACAATCGATTGGTACGTACGTACGTATACGACACAACCTACACGAGCTCAATACAAAACACTCATCCGCTAAAAATCTTGCATAATTCGCGCAAACATCATCCCTGTCAGTGATGCCCACAGACTAGCAAACACTCAAAATACGAATTAAATTAAACAATTTGTTTTACATGCTGCTCTCTTCAAGCTCTTACAGTCCGTTTGTGTTGCAACTACTATTACTGGAAATGCTTAGCTCAGTATCCGTTGCAAGTGGAATCGCGCGCATGTTTCACATTGACGCGATCTTATTGCGATAAGAAATTACTAATTCGATTAAAACTTCGAATGCTTCAAGGCACTGACGTGTGAAATTTAAACAACCGAAATATATAAAAAACGATTATAATAAAATATTTCTTGAATTAATAAAACAAATAATAAAATGTTAAAAGATAAAGAATTTCCCTGATTATAGATAAACAACATTACTTATTAATTTGAGATTCGGACATAATTCTTTATAAGATAACGTTGAGACGGTGGAAGCACAATTAATTATTATTTTTACAACTTTATGTCAGTGCTTTAGTTTGGCCAATACTTCGCCAATAAAAAACGATGTAAATGAAAACAAAGAGCTGTTAATTACATATGTACAAACAAGAGACTGAGACCAAAGGCAAATTGTTTTTTATTCATCACAAAATTAATAAGAGTATAAAGGTACGTTTGATCCAACACTGAGTATTTTATACAGAAGGTACTAATAGAGTCAAAAATGGATATGTAATTATTAAAAAAATATCAAAATATTTGGTATATAATTATTTCAGCAACCGTGTTGTTATTATGATGAATAAAAGCACCAGGCACCAATATGGCGTCCCTCGGTCCCGCTCGCAACTTCAATGGACTCTTATACATTAATACCAATCCTTCGCGAGGGTTGATACATGTCCTAAGTTACACAAAACACTCGGCCGCGCACACATACGTCACCACTCATACATCATCATTCACGATGCCTTTCAAATATCTTACAAAACAATAATAATTTATAAAAAATTCACAATCCCTTGCATATGTGCATGCCTATAATAACATACGTCGACTTTCATGCAACTCTTTCGCATCTCATAAGTAAAGATACCACAGCCACTGTCTGTATCTATAATACCGAATAGGAAAATGCTTCGACTTTTTATTTAGAATATGGAAAGATGGTGAGGCATTACACGAGTAGCGCTAGGTGCATGGCCCCCCGCCGGTACAAATAATGCAAATATATACTTATTCGATTAAATATCTAAAGCCACATATCACCGCCCAAGTTCTAACAACGAGTGACTCCAAACGGTCACAATCGACTACTGTATTGAGCGAAATAACAAATACAATCTATTTCCAATTTAATGAGGACACAAGAGGAGCTCCGCGCTTAGCACTCGGCGATCAGTTCAGTTCTTCTATAATGCTACCAAATATAGATTATAAAAATAGTCATTAAATTCGAAATAGATAGGTGCTCCTCTATTTATTAACTACAATGTTGTTAGATCTTAAGCTTCGATGCGGTCAAGGAACATACATATACGATTACAAGATAACACTATGTCTAGTGAAAACGGGCCCTATACCAGAGAGCAAGTTTATTGAAGTTTTTTAAGTTAAAATAAAAAGCGTCTTCTAAGGCCCAAAAAATAAATGCACCTAACGACTTACAAATAATGACATGATATGACCTCCCAATAGTATGTTTGAGTTTACCAGCAGTAAGTTGTCTGAAACTTCGTTACATCACTGTTGTTCCACGATGTTTCAAATCTGAGGAAAAAACATATTATATTTATTTAAGAAAACATATACATTAAAGTAAAAAGGAAAATGTCAATATTTCAGTGAAACATTAGATTTCGAAAATAGTTCGTTATTTAAATATCCACTTTCTATTAAAATAGATACCTATGACTATTAAAGATCCTTGTTGATGTAACTTCGTCCACATAGATTTTAAGTAAAAAGTAAAATTTAAAAAATATTGCAATTATTAAATAAATTGATTATGTACTGACAGTAATAGACAAAAATAAACAAAAGGAATAACTTAAAGTACTCTTCGTGTGTGAGCGTGTGTACGTGTGGGTGTGTGTGTGTGTCTCACCAGCTAGCGAGGGGCTGCTGCTTGAGCTTGCGTATCTCCTTGGTGGCCCAATTGGCGAGCGTCTTGGTGCGCGGCGTGCGCGACAGGCGCGCAGCCTGCAGCAGATCCAGCAGCGGGCGCGTCTCCAGCAGCGGCAGCACGCGCAGCCCGAACACCGTACACAAGTCGCCCGCCAGCCCCGCCACCACCGACATGTGCCCGTCCGTGCGCTCCGGCTCCGCGGCGACCAGCGTCATGAAGCCCACTATCGCGCCCACATGCGGCTCCACCAGCGCCACGTCCGACTGCACCTGACCGAATACGTACGTGGCATCATTTAACTCTTTAGGGGTTCGATTCCCGCTCGGGGAATAGCTTATTTTTATTTTCCTCGCTCTTATAACAATATAATGCACAACGTTGAGTTCTGTTACACAACGCACAATGTCTCAAAAATTGGACGGAAAGTAAGAAATGTATTAACACTAGTTTAACTCTGCCCACCTCGCTTTATGTAGAATACAGAATAAAGCTATGAAATAAATTTAATGCAATGTATAACTCTGAATAGCTTAAACCATATGAAATGTAATTTGTATACAAAACAAACTTTAATCAAAATTACAATGTTAAAAAATGTATAAAAGAAAGCATTACCTCGCCACCAGCACCTTTGAGACCCTGAATTATTCCTGTGTAAGCTTCTAACACACTTTCACGTAATTCACCTAAGTATTCCACCATATCGTAATCATTTCGATCTACCTGAGCGTTGCTAGCCTGTTACAAATAGACAATATTATACCATTTCATTTAAATAAAATGTTGACTTCATAAAAAAAACAAAACTATGTTAGAAATTTACCTGCTGCAACATTGCCATAACTACATCGAAATACTTTTTAAAATCTGGTCCAATACTTAGTGCAATATCGCCAAATACAGATAAAATTTGTGGTTTAACCGCACGATGAATGGAAGGATCACCTAGATTCTCTAATAGAAGTAGTATTATTTCATCACAATATGGCAGCACCTAAAAATTAAAACAATGTCCAAAATTACTTTCGCCTTCATTACTTTTACACAATTAATTAGAAAAAAAGGATAACAATATTACTTACTTTACTCTTCAGAGCACGGCAGATATCACCTGTGACTCCGACTGCTGCTATACAAACTTGGTACTCCTGGTGATTTTTAAGACCTACATAGAGGTACTGCTTGAACGCGTCCATATATTTGAGGAAGCCATCTCCGAGAACTTCGACGAGTGTAGACACCGCCATCAGAGCATCCTCCTGAACTCCACCAGCTTTACCCGCGTTACCGGCGAACATTGTCAGAAGTGCCGTCATAATTGCATCAGAAATTTGGGGAGCGTCTTGGGGCGTCACCTTTCTTAGGACAGATTGTAGAGTGGCACAGAGCAGACTCTGCAGGTCATTGAACTGAGACCTATCTGCCTGGCTCGATATAATACTCTCCATTTGTAACACTTGTTGTAGCCTTTCTAAGATAACCATTGTAGTTTTCTGCACTGTAACATAGCAATCTGTAGGTGAATTTTTTACCATTTCCATGAGTGCCTCATAGGCGGCCGATCTTAAGTTATGTTGAGCAGCATCTTGACGGTCTGTTGTCTCTAGCAAACATTGAACAATGTAATCAAAATATGTTGACATGCAATAAGTTTTTGGCTGCTCTGAATCTCCACAGTCGGCGGTTTCATACGCGGCTTCAGCAAGGCCAGTGAAGGCCCAGCATACATTTGCAGCGACACGCGGCTCAGCTTTGAGTCCATTCATTAAAGACTCTAACAGAGGTTGGAGATATGTCTCATTAATAGCGGCCTCTGGTACAATTTCACATATTCTACCAAATGTCCAGGCAGCAGTGTCTCTTACAGCTACACTTGAATCATACATAGCTTGTATAAGAGTGGGCATTGCCTCTTCAACTAACGGTACTAATGTAGTTGTTTCTAAACCACCCAAAATAGAACCGAAAGCCATGAGAGCAGCTTCTCTAAACCTCCAGTTTTCACTTTTAATATTGGCACGAATAAATGGTAAAACATGAGGAACAATCTCATCTTCACAGCAATTTGATAAAAGCATCAAACATACTGAAGCAGCTTTTGAAGGGTTCCATTCAAGTTCATCATCTGAATCGTCTTGTTTAGTTAGTTTCTGCATTAGTACTGGAGCTATGTATTGTAGTGCTCCTCTGGCATAGAATCTTGATGTCCTAGCTGGTGGCCGGCCTATGAGATAAATTTAAAATATTTAAAAAATTAACTTTCAATCTTGGTTGCAGAACATTTAATGGAATCATTTAAAAAAAGATTACCTGCTTCCGTTGCCTCCGCCATCTCTATAGCCAAATCTATTTCTTCATCACTTACATTTGACCAGAATTCAATTCCTTGAAGTGAAATTTCATCTACATCAGATTTCATTGCTTCTAAAGTAATAGGAAACAGAGCTTGTCCCATATATGGTTCCATATATTGGTAATATAATGATAATATTTTAACCTAGAATTTTTACAAAAGTATAAAATTTATTAATAAATTAAGGTATGAAGGCCACTGTGGTGAAGGGGCGTTAATGTGATAGTCGTGGGTTCTCGCGCTAAAGAGGTAAAACGCGACATTGAGCTTCGCCATTCAACACACAATGTCTCGAAAATGTGGTGGAAAGTGGAGAACACAAGTGTTTTAATTGGAATGCCTCGCAACTTAGTATTAAGATGTGTGTCTTAATACTAGGTTGCGAGGTTCCCTCTGCCTACCCTTATATGTGTAGATACAGTGTGAAACAAAAAGGAATCAATAATGTACCAGAACTTAGATATTTCATTTGCAGTAATTTAATCTTTATTTATATAAAATAAGTATTATATATTTCATTCATTTTATATTTATTGAATTTGGCTGTTGACTCATATTTTTGGTTTGTTTTTGGAGCTTTAGCTTTTATAAAAAGAATTAATACACTCTTATTGCACATGTTGTATTGGTTTGTAAAATGGGTACATTACAACTTGTTCTTTCAAGTAATGTTTATAGAAATAAATAACTTTCAGTCAGTTATGAAGTTGGACAACTAATATTTTTCTTGTATGACGTTTTATTGTGTAATTTAATCTATGTTGTTCTACATGGCTAATGATCTCAGTATTTTTCAGTAATATATTTTATAGAAATGTTATAAAACATTTATCTATACATATAATAAAACTGCAACTCATCATACTATATGTACATGGAAGATATAAGAAAAAATCCATAATTGGGTGGGTGTATTAATAAATGTTATAGAACCCAAACAAGGTTTTTTACTTTTGTTTATTTATTCATCTATTTATTTACACTAATCCTGGTTTTGTCTATTTATCTGTTTACTAATCCTAGTTTCTGGAGTTGGCACTATTTTACTTTGACCTCCATTAAAATTTAGTGTATATGTTATTTCAATGGGCTCATAAATTAAAAAAATATATACATTAACATATATATATTGCTACACAATAAATGTTTTATTGATTGGCTGAAACTTTAGCTATCAATGTATGGATATTGTCCTTAAAATGATAATGTTATAACATGGAAGTAATTAGTAGCAGGTCCCTCATTTTACTACAAAAAGTGTCACATGATGTACACATAACAAGCATAAAGCAGGGTGGGTCAGGTAGGAAGAGAGTGCCTATGGAATGGCAGAACCCAATGCCACATTTTGTTTGATCAACAGCTTGAGAAAATGAAAATATTTCATTTCTTGAAATGGGAATTGTACTCAAAACCATCAAAATTACAGTCATTACAAATACAAATTTAAAAAACAAATAATTACTTACTAAGCATTGAAGAGCTGCTACACTTATTCTCATGTCACTAGATTGTGTCGCTTCACATACTACCTCCATTATAAAGTTTCTCTCATTTTCCTTATCAAAGTTAGCTTTTGTAAACTCAAGTGAGTTGAGTAGAGCTTGTGTCGCTGCAAGCCTTACATAGATACTTGGCTCCGTTGATCTCATGCCATGGATGATAGCAGTCAATATACGATTACTTTGTTCTGTTAGTACTTCAGCATCTATCTCTTGACAAATATAACCTAGGAAAGAATAAAATAATAAAATATTTTTTGCACATTACTTTATTATATTGCACATAATAGATGCAAATAAGAGCAATTTAATATTTCTTTTAGAAAATAGTAATTAAATTAAATACATTGATAAACATTTATTTGTATGAATGTTTTTAAAATAATATAATTACCAATAGCCTCTAAGCTTGCTTCCCTCTTTAATTCAGTTGAATGAGAATTGACAACATTTTCAACAAGAATAGGTATTAAATCATTCCATTGTCCTTCTGCAAGTTCCGCCACAGCTACATAAGCTACACACTGGGCTGCTGAACTGGGTCTACCACTTTCTGTTCCTATTGTTGTTAAAATCTAAAGAACAGCATTATATTAGTAGGATAGAATCTGTTATCAAAAATAATAAATTATAATAATGCCTATATGCCTATATAATGGACATTATAAGAAAAATAATAGCATTATGAACTTGTATTTATAATATAAGAATAATAATTAATAGTGAACATTAAAAAAGTGTAATTACATTTTTTTTTATATAGAGTCTTATATCTTCAGGTAATGCAAGCCATCTCTGTTGATATTGTAGTTTCAATGTGGGATCTTTGGAAGTGAGGTGATTTTTTAATTGAAGCCCGGCTGCCATTCGTGCCACTTGACTGTTGCCCCCTTGCACCAGTACATCTGAGAGCATCTTGATAAAAGTTGTAAAATTTGTAGCAGCTGCATGATCAAGATATTTTTCTGCTGCTTCCAATTCATTTTGATCTACGAACGAAAAAATAACATAATATTACTAATGAAATTAAGGAACACATGTTTAGGTTATTTTTTTATTTCCAAAAGTTCAAATTATGGTGATTTTCTGTAAATAAAATAATATTGTCAACAAGTATTTAAAAAGAATTAAAAGTAATGACCGAAAAATAATAAATCATACTAGAAACTTCTTTACATGAATGGTTCTTAACATGTTACGTTAATATCTTTAAGTTAATTTTTTAAAAGGCAAGAAAACAATAATGTTAGTTATTGATAAGCTTTAATTGACTCGTAAAGGCTTCCTCGTGTTGCAATCTTTGTTCAATTTCCTATAAGTGATAATCATATGTGCTACGTACTGTAAAAGTCAGTTGACAATAAAGAAGCGCCATGCTCATAGAATTAAAAAAAGCGTTTACTTACCTGGAGATATAGTTTTTTCTAATATTTGTATGAGCGTTAACGTCGTCCCGGTCAACATTTTGTTACACTGTATTCTAGCTCAACTTAATATCTTGATTTCTAATAACCGAACAAAAATTACTAACCGGCACACGACGACCGACACTCACAAATTTCACAAAATGACCATAGATATTTATAACTTTCTTGAAAACTTAGAGCATAAGTTTAAGATTTAAATAAAATATTGAAGTTAGGTTTAATACTGGCAAGCTTTAAATGCTTTATTTTTAACAATTATTTATTAAATCTGGCACCGTGCTGTATATTTTATTAATATTGATCTTATTCTTCTTTAGTTTAGCTTTAGCTTAAATTGGATTATATTAGTATAATAAGACAATATCATAAAATATGCTTAATACTATACAGTTTATTTATGTATAAGTTTAAAAATATTCTTTGTAGAATTTAGGTCAATAAATATGATTTTCCATTGTGCCGATTGATCAGTGAGCAAAAGTCCATTCATCATAACATGCTTTGTAGATTTCAAAAAAGCTATGCTTGGCCATACACGAACAATAATACTGTCAATAAAGCTAGTATATGTTCCTTGCAATAAAGTACGTATTGTCAATAATACTGTGTATACGCAGCCGGTTGTCAATAATATTGTGTGAGTGCGGCGAGCCTTAGACTCTACAGTTTTAAACAAAATATTATTTAAATAACAAAACTTATTAGGTTACGTATTCTTCAAAATAGTTAACTCAGCAAATATATTTAACTTTATTGTTTATTTCCGCGAGCTGCAAGGGCGGCGTCAGGGGAATATATCTTTATTCATTGTTAACTCGGGTACTGGCATTATTTTAAGCAATATAGTGGCGAAAAATGAGAAAAAAAAATTAAACACAACCAAAATGAGTACTAAAGAACAAAATCAGAAGTTCCTTTTTGGAAGTTTTTGTGGGACGGACTATAATCTGATATCATCATCATCATCTGATTTTTTGTTAAAACCTAGTTTGAACCTACTATTTTTTGTATTTTAAGTAGTTACAAACCAAATTTTGTCCTTTGTATCACAGAGTATTTATATGTTACACAAAACTTTTTGACCTACAAACATATGAAACATGCCCAACAAATTTCTCTTGTGAGTTTTCAACACAAAGATTTTATTAGGTTTTTGAAGGTCTACATTATCTTCTTTTACGTTTTCTCGCTATATGCGGTATCCTTTTACTATTCGGTCAATTTTTTTTTTAAAGAAAACAATGGAAACAAGCATTTCGGCAAGCAAGCAAGCACCATACAAATATTTGAAAGTAATTAATTATCAATTTACTAATTGTAAATTTTCTTTGTATTAAAAAAAGTATGTAAAAATGTACCTATAGTTTCACTTTCATGGTCGATTTTTGCTCTTTTGTCAAATTAAGATCTTTGCCTGTCTTGTTGAAATATATATTTTTTGTCTATGGTAATATTTTAGCATGATTTTGTATCTGTGATCTTGTTTGATGTTTCTTTTTCATGTTGACGGCGGTTCTTTCGGAACGTTGAGCCGATAGAATTTATCAAAATGGTACTTAAATCTAAGAATTATAAAGAAATCTTTTAAATTTATTATGAGATTAATGAAGTTCCGTATTGTAATGTTAATTTATGTGATTTAGGAGTGTATATTTTGTCAAGAATAACAAAGTGTTTTTGTTTCAGTCGCTCGTAATTCCCGACAAATTTCAACATATTCTTCGTATTATGAATACGAACATTGATGGCAAACGAAAAGTTATGTTTGCCATGACTGCTATTAAAGGTGTTGGTCGCAGATATTCCAATATCGTATTGAAAAAAGCTGACATTGATTTAGACAAACGTGCTGGAGAATGCACTGAAGAAGAGGTAAGTCTAGATCTCTCTTTATATATTTTTGATTTATAAAAAAATAACATAATACCTAATTATATATTATGTAGACATCATTTTATTGCATTAAAAATATAATACTGATTAATTAGTAGTCCAAGTCAAAATCAATTTGAAGTTTCAACTTCCAATGTAAATATAATTACTATATTTAACATCGAGAATAGTGTCATAAATTCTATTATACATTTATTTATTCTATTAATTTATAAATTACAGGTAGAGAAAATTATTACCATCATGTCAAACCCCAGGCAATATAAAATTCCAGACTGGTTCCTTAACAGACAAAAGGATATTGTTGATGGTAAATACAGCCAGCTAACATCTTCTAACTTGGACTCTAAACTCCGTGAAGATTTGGAAAGGTTGAAGAAGATCCGTGCTCATAGAGGTATGCGTCACTACTGGGGTCTTAGAGTGCGTGGTCAACACACCAAGACTACTGGCCGCCGTGGAAGAACTGTTGGTGTGTCTAAGAAGAAGTAAACTGTACAATAAATAATATAATTTCTAAAATTGCTTTATTTTTGATCCCACAGTTTATAATTTATATAAAAAAAAATACAAAAATAATTTATTTACATTATATGGCTTGTATATATTATTAATTAAATGAAGTAATAACTAATTTCTTCATGATATTAAATTGCCAGCATATAAATGCTTTTCAATAATGAAAAAATCAAAATATGGAATTATAAACTAAACTAATCAAAAAAATTAAAACTTCTATGGTGACAATTATGTATGTTTAATTTTTGACAGAATTTTCTAAATTAACTCTAGTAGGGTAAGGAAATTCTCATTTTATAACAAAATACTATATTCACAAATTTATTAATTTGATATCAGCAACTCAAAACTATAATTTCATCCACTCTTAAAAAATATACTTAATTTTTCCAAAAATAATCTAACATTTGTTAAGTTACTATTTAGGATACATTGTACTTCCATGCATATCTTGGTACTATAGTATAAGGAAACAATTTTATAAAGATTGTGATGTTTTAATCAGCCACTAATAAAGAACTTAAAAATATTATTTACAATTTTAAAGAAAAAAATATTGAATATATAAAAGATTTATTCATATTGCGCTATAATCACCATCATATATACACCAGCCAGTAGTGCAAGTATCTCCTTAATAGATTGTGAAAATGTATTATTTGATCCCTCTAAAAGCTCAGGGATAACAGAAACAGTTGCAATATAAATGAAACCACCAGCTGTGAAAGGTAGAATAAAATTTGAAACCACTCCATCTCCAGATCCTTGTAAATATATTGATATAATAGTTCCAGATATAGCCCCAAACGCTGTTAACAGTTGAAGCATCATAGCTTTTTTGCGAGAACAACCAGATTGCACTAAAATAGCAAAATCCCCTATTTCATGTGGGATTTCATGTAATAAAATAGTAATAGTTGTTATTAAGCCAATGTTCTGTCCAGCAATATAGGAAGCTCCTATTGCTAATCCATCAGTGAAGTTATGTGTGAAATCTGCGGCAAGGTTTAAGTATCCAGCTATTTTTATTTCTTCCTTCTTATGTTTATTGGATTTCTTAGATTTGTCATCATGTTTCTTTTTATCAGTCCCATGAGAATGACCATGTCCACCACTAAATAATCGCACAGTTTTTTCTACAACAAGAAATGTGATGATACCTCCAAGTACTCCTAAGCCAACAGTCATATCATGGGGTTCATGGTGTTCTTCACTATGAGAATGGCTATGACTATGACTGTGACCTTCTGCTCCATGAGAAGGTAAAAGGGCATGTGGAATTAAATGCAAAAATGCATCACCAAGAAGTCCACCAGAAGCAAATGACAACAATACTTTTAAAAGTGGTTGTTTTTCCACAGTGCCATCAATGGGAACGAAGAAGAGTATGAAAAACGGTATAATACTTATAATAACAGTGGACCCAAGAGCTTTTACATACAAGTCATAATTAGAATCAGGTTGCCCAATTTCTTCTTTAACATTTTGTTTTTCATTGGCAGCTTTGCTGTATTTGAAAGATGGAGGTTCTTCTCCATGGGAATGTGAATGGGAATGTCCAAGAACCGCTGTTATCATCCACGCTGCTCCAACACATATTAATATCTTTCGTAAATTGTTCATGGTAATTATAAATATCACTATTGCATAAATTTTAGTTTTATTTAAGCCGACATTAAAAAAGCTTTGATGTCATTGAACTTCTATTCTATTTAGTATGTGGTACTGGTACGTGACAGATAGTGACTGACGTGCCAACTGCCTAATGTCTATTGTCTAGTTGTCAACAGTCTGCTAATCTGATAAAGTTCGGTAGTATCCGAAACATACAAATTTCAAGTTCCTTATGTTTACTCATTAATAGTAAATTATTTTAAGAAATAACAAACAAATAGTCTAGTTAAGTAAAATGATTAAGTGTTTATAAAAATATATTTTAAGAAAAAACTTTCAAAATCTTGAATATTTTACGTGTTGATTTGGTGTATTGGTAGCTAATTTCTTTTCAAAAATATTCGTGATGCTTTTGTAGCTTATCCTTTTTCTTTTATAAAAAGATTTATTCGGGGACTTATGATCTTATGATTTATCTTAATTATTTATCTATGTAATTTGACATTCTTAACAAATAAAATTTAATCTGTGGTCAACTGGTCTCTGACACAGTGTCTGATTGGTGGATAAGCTAATATATAAGTATATGTTCCTTGTGGATAAGGCTTCTTGCATTTGCATTGCGTTCATTGTGTATTTTATCATATTATTTCAACTTAATTGATGTTCATTAGGAACGAAAAAAAAATATGATTATTATATTTTCAAAACCTTAACTGTTGTAAAACTTTTCATTATATTTGTTTATAAATGCTGTTAGTATTTCAAGAAAAAAACATAATAAATAGCAAATTGTTTCTTTGTGTAAGTAGTTTATTTTGTGTTTTTAAATATAAAAAATATTTAATGACATGATAAATTATTTATTAAAATTATACCAATCTGTGTACACATACATAAAACGTCTCGTTTTAACGTCTAGTATTGTTTTTTTACATTTAAAATATAATCATAACAGTCCCTTTCATAGCACAATGGAGAACCCAGAAACCAGTGGAAATTCGAGAATTAGTCAGGAGATGCCTACATCTATGTGCCATCCAGCACACAGAGTGCACAGATTTGTAGCACTGATATTAATGTGTTTTCTTTGTTTTGGTGAGTTTATACTCATAGAACCATTTGTTTAAATATACATGAAAACTTATTATTATATTTATTATGTGACTTCTAACTCTTTTGCTCCCCCTTTATTTTCTTTTTATAAATATTGTTTATACCTTATTCATTATGGTGTGAGACAAAATGTAAACAAAGAAATACTGTTTCTAAAACTTCGTAACTTTTTAATTTCTACTTAATTTGGTCCAGGTTCACACCCACACATCTACTTGTTCTCAAACTTGAGACATTTTTAAAATATAAAAATATCAATATAAGAAAAACAAAATCAACAGAATACAACTTAACAAAATAAGAAACTTAATAAAAACCAAAAGCAACAATGGAATCACAATAGTACTGTAATGTCTTGAACAGGCTGACCGAAATTAAAAATGGTGGATATAATCTGACGATGGCAAAATATCACATTTTAATGTACAATGTCTGCAGTACTAGTGCTCTACACTTTATTATATTATAAAAATGTGTCTCAAGTTTGAGAACAAGTTGGCTTTTAGGTGTTTTTACAAGTCAAGTATTTAAAAATTATATACAGAAAATAATTAATGGTATTTAATAAATACAATTTATGATACCCTAAAATGGGATGAATAGAAAGATTTTTAGATTTGAAATTTGATTTTTACAATATTCCTGGCTGGTTTGCATATATAAATATGAAAAAATCTTTATCTTTCATTATTATATTTGTTTCTTTTCATTTAAAATTTTAATTGAAAATGCTTTTTTGCATTAAGCCCACTTTTTGTGCTGATATTTTTTTTCTAATATGATAGTAATTCTTATGAATAAATTTAATTATGAATGAAATTGATAAATTTAAATCATAATTATTATTAACTAATAAGAGTTCTATAGACATAATCCAATAATAATACTTACAGCCATAAATCCATAGATATTTTTTTATACTCAATATACTATATTAAGCTCCTAATATTAATGCTCCTTAATATTGTGACCTATAAAATAATATTTTTTTATTTGTTTTACTTTTATCTCATGCCTTCATGAATAGGGTATAGATACTTTTATTTCAGTGGTAATAAAATATCCTAAACTGTTACTGCTAACTGGAATAGGACACTCGCTCAATAGAATTCACTTAATAATATTAACTTACATAATTATTGTGCTTATATTACTAATATTTTTCAGGATCATATTTTTGTTACGATACACCTGGAGCATTAGCTGATAACTTTAAAGATGATTCACACTTAAATACATCACAATTTGCATTACTATATTCCATATACTCATGGCCAAATGTAATATTATGTTTTATTGGTGGTTATCTTATTGATAGGTAAGTGCTATCTATTTTTTTCTTCATTCTGTTTCTTGTATGCAGCAAGGCACTCTAGATCAGTTAACCCCAATCCCCACTTTTTGCAACAATGGCCACATACAATGTAATCAACTTTGTAATATAATATATAATTTTATATTAAAAATAATAATCACATAATTATAAAATATATATGTTATGATAATTATGATCTAAAATTTTCCAATTTTGTCTTGGGAAGAAAATAAGATATAAGTAGTATATAAATATTCAGTATTCTTGGTAAACTTTATTTACTAAACTTAGAACATTTTCTTACTTCAAATAATTGTTAGCCTTAAAAAACTGAGTAAGTGATTGTAATTGGAATATTCCTCATAGTGGGTATCTAATCCATAATCATTCCTTGTGTTTCCATTCCATAAAAAGTTTAATAATTTTGATTTCTTTTAGATGTTTTGGAGTAAGGTTGGGAACAATTATATACATGACCATTGTGTTTATTGGTGCAGTTATTTTCGCCTTTGGAGTGTACATTAATGCATATTGGCTAATGATTCTGGGCAGATTTATCTTTGGGTAAGTTCAGTAACAAAAATGAAATAAAATAACAGTTAAATTTATAAAATTTAAATTTATAAAAAACAGTTAAATATTTAAAATGTGTGTATTCTTTTTTAGTATTGGAGGTGAATCATTGCAAGTAGCTGTAAATAACTATGTGGTGTTATGGTTTAAAGGCAAGGAGCTGAACATGGTCTTTGGACTTCAGTTATCCTTCTCCAGATTTGGTAGTACAGTTAACTTCTGGGTGATGGAACCTATCTACAGATGGGTGGCTAATTTTTATGGAGGATATGAGAGACTTGGTGTAGCTTTGTTTATAGGTTGGTAATTATTTTTGGTTGATATTGCTGTTTTGGGCAGGCAGAGACAACCTAGTGTGGAAACTCTTTGTTTTCTGCCTGCCCAAATTCAAGACATTGTGATCATGTGATCATGTTTATGGATAAAGTTAATGTAGTTTTGGCATTACAGAAGTCTTAGTGTTATTTTAGCAGTTATATTATATGTTATTATAATCAGATAATGGCTTTGGTTTATCTTATATTTGGGACCATTGTGGTGCAGTGGCAAAGTATCTGACTGCAAACATAATAGTTGTGTTCTTGACACTAGGCTGCCTTTGCTTACCCAAAAATGAATATATTCAATGTATATTGAAAAGGTCTTAAAATTCTTTTTAGCTTTATGCTGTAGCATAACCTTCCAACCAAACTTCTAACCAAGAACCTTTTTTAATTCAGTTAAAGAATAATATTTTCAATAACTTGCAGCTTCAATGACTTGCTTGGGATCACTTTTGTGTGGTGTGATACTGGGATGGATGGACCATAGAGCTGAGAGGATATTGGGAAGGCAAGAGGAGCAAGCAAAAGATGAACCATTCCATCTTTTGGACATTCTACATTTTAAACCTGTGTTTTGGCTTGTTACAATAATTTGTGTGGCATATTATTTAGCCATTTTCCCCTTTATTGCTCTAGGAAAGTAAGTATTTTAGTATGATTTTTTGGCTCATATTATTCGTGATTGGTTATATATCCTACTAATATTATAAATGACAATGACAATAAACAGAATATCATATAGGCTACAATTTATGTAAAGATTTTGTATAGTTTCTTTATATTCGGGCGAATAATCGGGCGAAGCCGCGTGGGAGTCGCTAGTGTAAATATATTTTTCAGGTTCATGGATCCCATATAGCAGGATAGAATTTAGTGTTAAGACATTTCATTCAATGCTTTATGAATTTCTGAGTTATTGTGTGTTGAATGATGCTGAAATCATGCTTTGTCTCTAACTCTTTCTCGTTCTATTACTAACTAGAATGAGAAAATGAAAATAATTCATTTATCATTCCCGCGAGTCGGGAAGGCGAGGGAATCCTACCCAGAACCGTCGCATGTACTGTCATATGCTGTGTATATCTTAAATTTTGTAAGTTAATATTTCAAATGACTATTACATACTTTTTTAAAAATATTTTGTGTATAAAATTTACTACATATTACAGACTTTTTTCAAAATTTATATATTACATATAAATTTTATAATCGACAAAGTGTTAATGATGATTGATGATAAACAAATACATTTACGTTTTAGATTGTTCTTCGAAAGGAAATTTGATTTTGTACCACAAGATGCAAACACAGTTAACTCTATGGTATATTTGTTATCGGCTGCATTAAGTCCATTCTTTGGTATACTCATAGATAAGACAGGAAGAAATGTAACTTGGGTTATACTGAGTATAGTCACTACTATTGGATCTCACTTTCTGCTAGCATTCACTTTTGTCAATCCATATGTTGGTGTGGTGAGTATATATATGGGGCTGTCACAAAATGACGTCACACGCATTTCATCATTTTTTGGACCCCTCTTAAGTCCTGGTCACAGTTGTTTACATTTGTGAGACCACTTTTACATTGTATCGTATCACACGTATCGTAGCACTACGACACATGTATCGTAACACTACGTTCCCTTTGCCTATCCTGCTGCGTGTGGAATACAGCGTAAAGCTAAAAAAATTTTTTTTGTACAATTAATATATCTATATCTATATAAATATCTTAAATATGATCCAATAATTATAACTAAATATATACAAATTTGTTTTTAAATATTATATTTTTATAATATTTATGACTAAACACATGATGAATCTGGTGGAAATAATTACACTTTATTTAGTAAACTTTTGTAAAAAATTATTAATTTACATTTCAGTAAAAATTGTAACTGTAAGCTGATTAAAATAAATGACATGTGAATTGGGTAAAGTAAATTAAAAAATTTGCATAGATATTCATTTATTTAAATGAGGCCATTAAACATAATATAAAACATTTGAATTACATTAAAACAGTTGTTGTATTATAGACGTTTGCAATATATTATTTGATAACAATGAAATATGATTCATTCATATCAATATTTAAATTATAAATGTTTCATTTGTTTTAGATATCACTGGGCATATCGTATTCGTTGCTGGCGAGTGGTCTGTGGCCGCTTGTTGCTATGATCGTTCCGGAAAACCAACTGGGCACAGCTTATGGCATGTTAGTCCTTTTTTATTAGGATTTACAATCGTCGCGCTTAAAGTCGCACACTTGAAACCCTAACGCCTTACTTTTCTAACGGTTGTGGACTCTTTTTAGTTTCAAAGCGCTTAATCATATCAATTATAAAAAATGTACGATATATTTTTTTTGTACTAATATAATTATATAATTTGATGGCTTCGACTCGACATTTAACAAAGTGTTAAATGATTTGTTTTCGATTTCCTCACAGTTCAGGCAGATAATACAACTTACAACTTATCTACCTAAACTGTGTGACGTAGTTTTCCAATATACTAAAGGTTACAATATACAAAGTCATATTTTTTCTACTTAAATACTATATCTTGCTTTGTCTTGTTTAAAGAATTTAAAGAATTTATTATTGAGACCGTTATGATGCGGCAGCACAGCGTGAAGTAACGGTAATGGGTTCGATTCCACTCAAATTAATGAATATATTTTCTTGTTTTGGTAAGAAGAGAAAGGTCGGCGTTGAGTACCGCCACTCAACCCCCAATGTCACAATAGTGGGTCGGACAGTGTGGAATGTGTTGTCTTAATACTAAGTTACCTCTGCGTGTACATACATATATGTACATTACGTGCACAATTACTACTAATACAGCACCTGTCTGTTTCAGATGTCAAGCAGTACAAAACCTAGGATTAGCGACAGTTATCATCTTCGCCGGCATGATCGTTGACAAATATGGTTACTTAATGTTAGAAATGTTCTTCCTTGGATGTCTATTTGGTAAGAAACGTTTTATTAGTTTATTATTATTGGAAAAAATGTTTTATTTCTAATACAAGACATTGTCATACAGCTTAAGAACCTACCCGTTAATATTACATATGACCTTATTACTTTGGCTATTTAAATTGTTTATTATCTATACTTATATTCTGAAACTGAAGACGTTGTTGGTTGAACGTGTTCATGTTGTGTAATGACCTATTATTTTGTTTATAATAAAGATATCACTTTGATAATTTGGACTGACGGTAAACACATCAGTCGTCGATTCGATTCCTACGCGGGGAAATGAGTTATTTTTATTTCCTCTCTCTAGTAAATAAATAAAGCGCAGCGTTGAGTTTCGACACTTAACACGTACGTGGGGAAGTGAGTTTTTAATAAGTTATAACACAAGGTTCCTTCTGGTTTTTCTTTTTATCCTGCTGTATTGTACGGAATACAGCGTGAAGACAGTGAATACAGCGTGAAATTACTCTGATTATAGTGTCACTGATAGCGGCAGTTCTAATTTATATCGTGGACTCTGCTAACAACGGTGTCCTCAATCTATCTACCAGCAAGAGGGAGGCCTTAAAGAAGTATGTTGTTTTTTATATTTATTTCTATATAGTATTTATGTTTTTAAGTAATTTTATAAAAAATAACATATATTTAAACTAGACGATAATTAATTTCGTTTAGTTAGTTAAGTTAAATGATGTTAAATGCACAAAGGGTGAGACAACGTCTGCATGTTGATGCAATGGTTGTGGATTCGATGCTCACGATGAATAGTTAATTCTATTCATTTCCTGTTTCTGGCAAACACAACGCGGTGTTGAGTATCGTCATATATTTCTCTACTAGGGATATTTTTCATCTGAGCAGAAAGCCGACAACAAGTATTATGACGCTTGATTTACTCTATTTACCTTAGAATGCTGTGTAAATTGTGAGCCTAAGAGTTTACATGATTTTTTGTAACGATGATGGATAACGTTAGATTTATTTTATTGGGTTATACGTTTCCTCAAATGAAACAGTTTGGTCTGTGCACTGTCAATGATACAATCGTGTTACAGGCCGGTCGCGGGCACCGATGAGACGGCGAACCTTCTAGAACACGCGGACGCGTCCAACTCTGAGGAGGAGGTGGACGCGGGAGAGGTGCGCGAGACACCCCGCGAGCAGTCCGACCGCATCCGGTCGCGCTACATCGCGCAGATATTGCCCTCCACTGTTGCCGACAGATCATAGAGTGGGCGTACCTATTTAATTTGGCGGTGTTATATATATTTTAACTTTGAATTTATTCTTTCACTCATCAATCAATCATCAATTCATGTTTAGTTTCACTTCAGATTCTTCTCTTTGAGTACTTTCCTTAATTTTATTATGCAAACAGAAAACCCCAAGTCTCGCCAAATTTGATGACTGTTCTGATTTTTGTTCTTTTATTTTGCTATTTTAAACTTAATGACACTTATTTATTAATTAGTGACTATTATTTTGATATCCTAAACTTAATGACAATGTGATGTGTAATCTATTAATGTGAGATGTTATTTTTATAAGTCGCGTATTTAAAATATTAAATCCATTTTTTTTAATATAGAAATTGGCATTCGTTTATATAAAAATTGTGTTCATTCGTAATATCTACACATTCCATGCAGTTATATAGGTTTTATTTTAACTTTTTTTAAAATAATTCAGGTTAACATCGTAGATTTTGGTGAAATCAAAACAAAAGTGGCGCGGGTAAAAGTGCGCGTGCCGCGTAAAACTCAATTCAATTTTCTGACGTAGCGCTTTGATATTTTTATTTCATCATTGACTATCACTAATTAATAAGAGAACATTTTAAAATTACTTGAATGAATAATATTTGGTATTAAAAGTTGCAAAGTGCTGATGAATATTGAATTTATTTTATTTGGACTTTAATAGGATGGCAAAACTTCAAGCCTCTTAGTTTAATGTTTATTTGTTGTGTATATGTATTGTGTAGTATATAGGCCGTCGTGGCGCAGGGCAGAATTAATATTTTCATTTCTTCCATTGAGCACTCAAAGCTTGAAGCGTTTTAATGGGGAACTGAGTTTCTTTACACTAGGTTCCCAGGTTCCCTCTGCCTACCCTGCTGTGTGAAGCTAAAAAAGTACTGTGTAAATACAATTAATGTGATATAATTATGCTTTTATAAATAGGCTTGTAACAATATCATATTGTATAAGATTAAGTTAAGTGCAAGTACCAAGTGTAGATCAAATAGAGGTCCGCAGGTTTGCTGTCCGTGTATATTAAATTGTGACTCTCAAATGTATATAACTATGTACTGTTAAATAGGTTTAGAAAAAAATATATTTTCTATTAAATGTAATAATTATTAAATAAATTATATAACGCACAATAAGTTTTATTCGAACTTCTATAGCACAACGATAAATAAACTTTACATTTACCAACAAAAATTATGTACACCTTATATTGGAATCAATTAATTACTAAATCATATCTTAAAAACTATATGATAAATATTTTTGGTCTTAATTAGAACCAATAGGTCATTTTCAAGCTTCCGTCCGTGTCGCGTTGCGTTTCTAATATGCTCGCTTGACGGACTAATTTACGCATCGAGTTTCGCCGTATAGGCTGCATATTTGGAAGTATATCTTCTACGGAGGGCGCTTGTGTTAGTTCAAGATGGTCCAAATTTTCATAGGAATCGGCCTCGGACATGATGGTCCTGTAACAGATACATATTAACTAAGCCCTCGTTAATACGAAGGTACGCAGGTACTTTTATGGTTTCTTAAAATCTACCGGATTAGCGGGGATGTTGCCATATTGACTAAAACAAAAAAAATGTTAATTAAAAGTGGTAGTGGCGTTTGGACATCAAATCAGAAAAAATAAGCTGCTAATTTATTACAAAATCCAGATAGTAGATTGTGTTTTATTGTGTTATTTTTTAAAAAATCATATTAACTACATAAATGGGCTTTTTTTATCGGGAAATTATGCACTATTATTTTTTCTACAGATTATTTTTATAATTTGTAGGAAATGATAATATAGAGTAATTATTTTGTAGAAAAATAATTATATATCATTAGTAACTAGTAGGATCTACTATCTAATATGCTTAAAAAGGTAGTGTTACCTTGGTCCACCGCACGCGAGGCAGTCTTTGTATGTCCAATCTTTGCCAAATTCTTCTCCTTCTTCGGCTGTTTGTGGCAGTGGACAATGTAATGTTTCGGGTAAGCGCAGGGCTGTCAGGCCTCCAACAACTGACACAGCCCCCATAAGTACTAACGGCAACACTAGGTTGCTAGTACCCTAGAAATTATATATTAAAAAAGTGATACCAACCTACTAATCTTGTAATAGCTGTATTAAGTACGTGAGTCTTTTTAGAAGGATTTCTATGAAAATTCTTTGGGCAGCAAATATTTAGGCAGTTTTTAATAATATCGATCTTTTCAATAGTAACTATTAAATTGAAATTTTATAAAAGTGTATCGATATTATTAAAAACGCCTATTATTTTTTTTAAATAAGAACAGGTAGTAGAGTATAAACAACATTATTATAACAACAATAACATTATTTTACTTTTATAGGTAGAAAAAAATAAGTAAGCAAAATATATAATTGTCATAATTGTTATTATTTACCAAATAGTTTATGAATGGTATAATTATTAGTCCAAGCCCGCCGATGTACGCTGAAGTCCCAATGCCTATTCCTCGAAGCTCCGTCGGGTAAAGCTCACCCGCGTAGGGATAAATAATCAAAAATGAAGCCGATATAAAACATTTTGATATTAGATATAGAATCAACGTCTCAGTTTCAGCGTCTAAAACATTATTGTATAGTTGTAATATTATTATGAAGTATTTTATTTAATATATTTTATATAGTATTTATATGTTTATTACCTGCTGGTAAAAGAACAGTCACGATGCAAAAGATACCACTTATAACCATAGACAAACAAAGTGGCCAGCGACGTCCAACTCTGTCCATTAAAAACCAACACACAAGGTAACTGGGAATTTCTACAGCTGATGATAAGAAAAAGCTCATATACTGATTACTTCCGATGGCAGGCCCGTAATAACTTAATCCTACGTAGACCATCTCAGATGCACACCAATTCAATGTGATTAAAAATGTTTTCAGTCTCATATTTGGAGTTCTGCACAAGGCAAACACGCTTACAGATTTTGCCTCCTTCACGCCGTGTTCTTTCTGTTCCATTACTTGTTTTTGAAGTTTTCTTGTGTACTCTTCAGGTAATTCTTTGCCATTAACTCTAGCTATTGTTTTTAAAATGTTATTAGCTTCTTCTAATCTTTCTCTCATTAATAACCATCTCGGTGACTCTGGTAGGATAAACCAATAGAGATAGTAAAAGAAAAATGGTACAGACGTAGCTAATGCGAGGGATCTCCAGTCTCGTAATACGTATGTTACACATGATAGTAAAATTAATCCCAGAGTGTAAAATATGCATGTCATTACGGTTACAAAAGACCTATAATTAGGGCCTGCTAATTCCAATGCTAAAACATATGTCAATCGATTAAAATAATTTTACTTTTATTAACATTTATCATTTAACACTTTTATTTTGAAATACTTACAAATTATAAAAGGAATTTGATACACTGCTGGAATAGTCAATCCAACGATGACTCTTGCTAATACCCAAAACCAATATTCATGTGCGTAAGCAGTCATCATACTACCTAGGAGCAAGGTTGACAAACAGGCGAAAAATGATTTTTTACGCCCTATGCGATCATTGAGAAGTCCAAAAGAGTAAACTCCTACTGGCCCTCCAACGTTTAAAGCTACCAAACCAAGTGTGGGATATACATCGTATTCACAAACTAAATCGAACTGCAAAATAAGAAACAAACAAAAATGCTTTATTAAAACATGAGCCACAGCGGAGTACCCTATGTATAATGATAATGAAACTTACATCAATTACAATAGACGAAATAACCTCCGTTCTATCGTACTCGTACCCGTCGAGGCAAGGTTCCACAGGCCAACTTTCATTTGCATCAATAGGTTTGTCTGAATTTAATATTGCTGTCCAGTTAACGGAATATCGTAAACATTTTTCAAAAGTTGTATTGTCATGGGCCTAAAATTTTATTGAAAAAAAAAATAAATAAAGAAAACAATTTGCTTTTATACATGAGTAAATTTAGAAATAAAAAGGCTTTACCTTACGTGGAATAGACAGAATTTTCCGATTTAATTGCGATATATTTTGTAGCTCAGGTACTCGACACCAGTGATCAGGTGTGTCACTCATAAAAAGCTGATTGAACGCACAAAACCCGCAAGGCAGGCACGCGGGCAAGCAAACAAACCAAAGTAAAAACTTTTGGTATATTCCAAATTCACCAATTTTTGGCAGCACGTCATCCAAGTCGATAGCATCATCGTTGGCCTCTTTCACCTTTAAATATATACGTAACTTATGATGTATGTATACCGAGATTCAGAAATGAAAATCATAACACTGACACTGCAACTTGCACAAACATCAAAACGAACAGTTTATATTACCAGGGATTTGTCTTGGGCACTGTAGCTTTGCGAATGATTTGAATTATTTGTCATTATTAACTGTTTATTTACTTTATATTTCAATTTAACTTCGAGCTAACCAGAATGAGAGACGTCTATTCAAGTCCAGTAGTTATTAAACTGCCTTGGTATTGGCCGAAGCCATATAGTATTAATCTAATTAATTAAAGAAAAGTATAAATGTACATATGAAACATACCAAATACTTTTTTACCTTACTTTCTTTAATAATATTAGGTACTAATAATATACTTAGGAATGTATCATAAATTACCTACCTACTATAAAATAGTAGGTTCTATAAAATAGCTGTGTTCTTTCTCTTCTTTAAGAGTATAAATATCTTAACTCGATTATGTACCTTCCTATCCGGTATATATATGTAAGCATAAAGTTTATTAATCCATTACGGATTAATACTTTTTGTATAAGTACATGTAATTATTATGCAAATATATTTTTATCAATATATGCAAATAATAGGGCATCGTGGCACAGCGGCAGAAGGGTATGACTGTAACGCGACGGTTGTGGGTTCGATCCCCACTCGAGGAAGTGAAATATTTATTTACGTGTATATTTCCATTTCTTCGCTCTGGTGTCGAAGCAAAGCGCGGTTCTGCCACTCAACACGCAATGCCTCCAGAATTCGGCAGAAATTCAGGAGGCATTAAAATCAATATAAATTAAATAAACCAAAACATCGTCTTTGTATACATTTTTTTTTATTTTCTAATCTTGAGTTTCTAGAATTGAGTTTTTTTAAACAAAAATGGCACGTAGAGTGGGTTTTAACCCGCGCCTCTTGGACACTGTCCAAGCGCTCTGAACACTAAGCGATACCTATGTTCTTCTCCATATTATACGCAATTTATTTATGTTCTTAGCATCTCTGTAGGAAAATATTATAAAGTTCCACTACCAAAAGATTAACAAGATTTGAACCCGCGCCTCTTGGACACCGTCCAAGCGCTCTGATCACCAAGTCGTATCGTCCTTATCATCTTATTGAATAAGACAGGATGACTATTAGTCTTTTATGTTAACCTTAATGGTCACAACCAGAAGTTAAACCCTTAATATAAACGTGATATAAATGAAAATTTTGACGGAAGTAGAATTTTCTAGAGTACCTACACTTTTCCAACATTTTGCTTGACATCACTCTTGTAATAAGGCGTAAGTATTCTCACTAAAAATTTTTTTAAATTAGAAAATAAATTTAACTTTACATCCCTTTTACACTAAGGTTAAGTTTTTTAATTAAATATTTAGGTTTGAAAGTAGGCACGATAGAAAAAATAAAATCTGAATAGTTTTGTTTAAATATTTTATTTCTGAAACGTAGATAAAATTGATACAAGTAATTAAAACTCTTAAATATAACTTAAAGTTTTTACATAACGAAGAAATTGCGAAAATTGTCTTATTTTTAATATATGGATTTGCGCGTTTTCCCACAACTTCCGTAATTGTACAGCATGCCAACAATCTCGCATGCACCCTTTAATTAATAATCTCATATAATAAATAAGAACAATTAAATTTTTCTTATACAAAACTCTCAAATACTAGAAATTGACGCCATAGTTACAACATAAAATTATAATTAAATAAAATTGAATATTAATTTTCGTAGAAGTACCTACTTCATTGTACTCTATGTTTAATATTTAAGAAAATAATAACAAATGTTTTATCCTTTTCAATAGCCCACCAAACAGTACAAATTCATTTATAATTTTAGATGATAGAATAATTATTATATGTAGGTATATTATGTACACTAATGTTTCAACTCTCACTAAACGTTACTTTAAAATATTCTCTTATTATTAAGAGCAAGAAAATTTAAAAATTTCACTTTTTAAGGGAATTTTTATTAAAACGCTTCAAAATCTTTTATAAAATATGACAATAAAAATATATGTCGAAACAAGCAAATTATATTTGAACGATAACAACTTTTAAATTCCATAAAGGTCATAGAGAGCCTAAAATTATGATAACCAAAACCATTTAAATAATGTGGAATTGTTACGTGGTGTAATTCTCTTAGTACTGGATCGCTATTAATAAATGTCTCATTATGTTCCTGGAACTTTGTACGTTCCGTTGTTACATTTATTTACTTAAATGAAGTTATTTAATAAGGCAAGCGTTTAATATTACAGAGAGCAAACCTACAATATGCAGGTTCATAAGATAATCGTGTTCCTTACATTCGAAGTTTCGTCTAGTGGTCACAAAAATCTCACTCTCACATCTTTAGAAATTATATTAACTGGACATGTGGGGCGTTTATGCACTTTATTTCATAATTTGTCTTGTATTTCACACTTTCACAACTTTATTTATAGAAGAATACACTAGCAAATCGAAGTCCTTATCGAAAAAGTAAATGTTTTGGATGGTACATTGTGGTTGGGTGCTGTTCGATGTAATTATAATATATTCTCTGAATTGGCATCAAGCATTGTTTTCCTGGTGCTTATAATTTTTACAAACATTATATACACGAGTGTCGTTACACTGAGAGAAGAGGCGCGCGAGCGCCGCCGGCCGACGCTACGTGAGCAGCTTGAAGAACATGATCCCTAACGAGATGTTTATAAACAGTACTAGGATCACTAGCTGCTGTCGCGAGAACCAGTCCTGAAAGGAAACATATTTTATTATCTGCTTAATAGTGATATTTTTTTGCAGGCAAATATTTGCTGGCAAGCCACTCCGTTCTCAGCTTTATGCTGGAATTCGAGAAGAATTCAACGTCGCAGCTTGTCTTGCCAGAGCGTTGAAATAATTTTAATGGTAATAATTACAGTTTTCAAATTATTCTAACACAGACCTTGAAAGTCTCTATAAAAGATAGGTATTTATCTTAATATCTATGTATCGGTATCTATATTAATTCAATAATATGTGAAAATTGTACCTTGACTTGTGGACTGACTAAGTACAAGAGGGGATTGGCTCTCAGCTTCTCGGACTCCTCGTGCATGCGGCGCACCTCCTCGCGGCGCGCCGAGCCGAGCGCAGACACCTCCTCGCGGGACATGCCCCCGCCGTCGGGCAGGCGCGGCATGCCTGCGACGTCGGGGAGCGACTTCTTACGCTGCAGCGTTTGTGGAGTGCTTAACATCTGGAAATTATGTTTAAATTTCAATATTGATTGGACGATTCGGGTCCTCTTTGGTGAGTACCTACGACTATTGTATAAAGTTTGTTATACATATAGTATGCGCCTACTCCTATATAATACTCTTTTTAAGTTCAAACATCCGAATGTAACGTGTGCCAAATTAATGGTATAGAGCATATTAGATACCAATGACTTATATGTTGACGAAGAATTGAAAGTGTAAGTAAATTCAATTCTCGGTTTGAAATCTATGCCTAGACTGAATAATACATAATATATCTGAATGCTTTGTTTATTACGACTTCGACGCCGGTTAATTGTGGGAACACAGAACCAAGCCACTCGTGGAAATAACGGATTTAGACAGTGAAAATACCTATATCTGAGTAAAATCAAATATTCTAGATAGGTACAGACTTCTATATTGCTTACTTTATTTTCTATATGTAGGTACCTACTTATTATATATTGTAGATGCAACTGAAGTTTGATAAACTTATTTATTAAGTCTGTCAGTCCGTCCAACAAGTCAATAACAATGAGAAATTCTTTCTAATGTGTTGACTTTCTAATTGTAAAAAGTTTAAATATAAAAAAATACTTTTAAAACGTTTTGAATGACGAATTACCGTTAATGGAAGAAACGTATCCCTAGGCAATTAAAAAAAATAAAAATTGTATAAAAAGTAATTAGACGTATTATTATTTCATTATATAAATTAAATAAACAATAGTGTAATATTTAAAAATGAAATTAATATCTTATTTGATTAAATAAATATTTAGAGAGATATCATAGTATCAGATGATTTTGAAAATATAATAATAAGAAATATTGATAGGAAATATCATGTTTTACGTTTCACCTCTACTGGAGGTACATTTATCCAACTCTCTGATGCGCGGCGAGCCAAAATAGCAGGCGAACACATAAGATCCTCGTCTTCATCCTCGTCAACTTGATACCACATTTTGTAATAGAACTATGAAATTAGTTGTATGATCGTACAATTATTTTATAATTTACACAAAACTCACTGTACTCCTAAAATTTTAACACTTCTTAATAATTAATAATTAGATATTCCAAAAAAATAAATAATTGAAATTGCAAAATACTCAAACTGCATTAGTAGATTTGATAAAAAAATTTAATTGATAATATCTATTTATATATTTAGCGAATAGGTGATGCGCGGAAAGCGGCGGCGAATGACTGTCTCAAATTAGAAATAGATCGGGCTGTCGAGCCGAGCTCAGCCGCCCACCGCCTACATAGCGAAACGTAAACGCGCGCCCACCGATCTGTACGTATACTATACAGACCACCAACATATACATACACTTTTTATATATTACTGAAATAGATGTACTAACCTATGTTTGTATCGTAAAATACAGCATCGAATGGTACACCATAATGACACTAGCATTAACAATCTCTTTGATTGTAGTGCCAATTTGAGTAATTATAAAGATTACAAAACGCCTTAGGTAGGATTTAGGACATTTGTGATTTGCTATGATAAAATTTTATATCTCTACTAACTAGAAATATTTAGATGGCAGACAATTGCTGATAATTAAACAAAGATATATCTCGCACCTGTCGGTAAGTGAATTTATATGTGAATTAATGTTCTATTTTAATTTGATTTCCCCATAAAACGAGCTCTATTAGTTGAGTCTGTAATATTTTAACGACATCTATTCCAATATAAATCTTTTTAGATTACCGAGTTTTAAAAGATTTAAAATGTTTATTTACGTAAATGAGCCAAAATATACAATGTGTCATGAAAGGTTAATTCGTACCAACTAAAATAAAGTAAAATTGTATATTAAAAAAAATACAGTCGAGTTGATAATCTCCTTCTCTTACAGAAGTCTGTTAAATAAAATTACTTAGTATATCTATGATGATTTTACCGACCTATATTTATAAAAAAATTAACATGTTTAGATGTTAAAACTTTAGTAAATAAATTGTAACTTCTATTAATGTTTTGCATGATGTAGAGAACAGTAGAAAAGAGAAATAAGAAGCAAGTCCTAATTTTATATTAAGTGCTTTTTTAAAATGCAATGAGCTAATTATAATGAATGAGTTTGAATGAAACTTTTGTTATTATGGACAGCTGAGGCTTAAGTCGTAACGCGGACTTAATAAATGAGTAAAAAAAATGGATTTAATATTTTAAATTCCCTTTACAAAGTATTAACAAATTAGTAACTAGTGAACACTTACTTTTCGTCCGCCGCCACCTCCTCCCGTTGGTGCTGGAGGTGGTGGTGTTGAATTTTGTGCTACAAATAAACTTTCTGTTCTTTTAGGTTGGTATGGCGACGGTGAAATTTCTTGCCCAAGATTTCTTTTTCGCAGAAGTGAATCTTCAAAAGGCTGATGTTCTCTCGAAGATGCACGAGAAATAGAACCTCGGCCAGAAGCCAAGTGACCATTACCAGCTGGAGTTGCCGCTCGAGAAGGTGGACGTGACGTAGTTATTGGTTGGGGAGCAACGGATCCAGCTCTAGATCCACCACTCGGAGGAACAGCCTCTACAGATGGCTGTCTCGATCGTCTGCCGTATCTATCTACACTAGAATCTCTACTTGGGGGTCGTTTGTAATGGTCGAAATAATCAATAGATGGCCGCTGCCCCTGTTGTCTTAAATCACGATCTCCATTCATAATATCTTGATCTGACGCAGCAGGTGGCTGATATGAATGTTGGTCCATGGCTTGTTGCCGATATAATTGTTTATCCGGTGTTTGGCGGTATCCTGGTTGGTTTACTGAAGTTTGTCGATACATTTGTTGTTCAGCTCCTTGTCTATGCATTTGTGGGTCTAATGGTTGCCTATTTACTTGAGAGCTCATACTTTGTTGATAACCTTGAGTATCCACATTTTGAGCTTGTCTGTCTAGAGCGCCTTCCGAATGTACAGTACCTGTACGTAGTTCATTTCTTCTATAAGCAGCCATACTACTATCGATGTATGTTTCGCCTTGTGGATCATTCATAGGTTGTGCTAAAATACTTTGTCGTCTAGAAATGCCTGGGGGTGCATTCCAATCCTGAGATGGGCGTTGAGTTGAGGAAGGTCGTATGGATGATGAAAACCGACGGTTTTGGTTTGCATATTGTTGAGTGCTATCAAGGGCTTGTTGTTGTGTTAGATAAGGTGAAAGTGGTGGTTGGTTTTCTGGCATATGTCCACTTGGTGGATTATTTGAGTAAAGTTTTTGGTTTTGCGTTTGACTTTGTAGACTACCAGGACCAGTCCAACTGTCCTGATTAGTCTTATAAAATTGTTCGTAAGGAGGGTTCACATTTCTGTCATCCGTAATGTAACTAGGATTATTAGGATATCTCTGATCCATTGATTGGCCAGTGTTGTGATATTGAGTTGAAGGTCTCCTTGATGACACAGCGTTTGGTACTTTATTCATTTGAGGAATATGTGAATGCATCGGAGGGATATGATTTGGAATGCTCTTACTGTCCATTATCTTTTCGGTCTCTTGTGTAGGAGGTATAGGATTTACTTGTTGTTCATAAACCTTTTGCCTATATTTCTCTCTTAATCCTATTCGGTCAAAGCCAGGGTGCTTAAAATCGGGTGCAAACTGCTTGGCAGTGGTTTGTGCTATATCACAGTCTTCTTTAGCTTGGTCTGCTGCTTCATCAGCTTGCTCGGCTTTCCCTCTGGCTGTAGCAGTCCTGTTAAAACAACATTAATAGCTACATTAACATTTTATAAATATGAATATTATTTCGAAAATAAAAATAAAGGCCAATATATTAACAGAATAAAATTTAATGATTCATAACGATTTTAAAGATCCACAATTTAAGTATCTTCATTTTTATATTTGGATATAATAAAGTGCAAGCATTATTAGTATATAATTTATATTGCCAGATATGTGTAGCTTATATACACACTCATTTTTCATATTTTATATATTTTTAACAGGCTTATAATTTTTTTTCTACTTTATAATTTATATTATCCCTAAAATTTATTATATATAAGCTTAAACTTACTCTTAATTAATTAAATGTTACACTGACCTAGAAATAGCTATATCGGCCTTTTGTAATGCTATTTTAGACGCACGTTGTGCTGCATTCACTGCTGAATCAACACGTTCCCGGAATTTAGCCGAGCGCATTAGAAACATATGTTTGCGCTTTTGGCTGGTGATGAGCACGTTGTTCTTGTATTTGCCTTCCTCTCTCGTGCCGTCTCGGAAGGTCGTCACACCATATCCGTATTTCCTATTCGCAAACCACTCGCCCTCATAACGGAGTCCATCACTACGTTCACTCACACCGAATCCAGTACGTTTATCGTTTTTCCATTCGCCCATATAAGTTTCCGTTACACTTGCATCTAAATGTTCATTCTGGAATAAGAAACATATTCAGTATCACGGCGCTACTTCGAAATATCAAGTAAATATCCAAAAATAAAAATGTGATAAGTACAATTATGTATCTCATCTTTCTCATTTTTTTTCATAAATACATGAAGAAAAGAAAACAATAACCATAAGTAAGGTAATGTGTGGAGAACGTTACAATTATAAAAATCGTTAAGTAGAAAATCAGTAAATCTTAGTTCAATACTTTACATGGATATTACGTTAGTGAAAACTGAAATAAGATATTTTTGTATACATATCTGTATGAGATATCTCTCATGTAAAACAATTAATCATTATTATAATTAATTGTTTTAGTAAAATTTATATTTTACATATCTCGGTAAAACATATACTTACTCGTAAGTTTTAAAAATGAGACTACATCAACGTTTGGTAACAATAATTAAATAGTTGGTACAATTAAATTTATCAAAACAGGACTTCTTACATTTAGTCAGAGGAAACACTAGTGTTAAACATTCCCTTCTCTTTCCGCCGAATTACATATTGAGTGGCGGAATTCAACGCCGCGCTTTGTCTCGTACGAGCACTAGTAAATGTGATATTTACAAAAACATATTAAAAAAAATACAATTATGTACAAATATATATATAAAATATAATTTTATTTACATATTATTTTCATGAAAAAATTTAATTGCCAAAGTCTTTTAGTACCTATTTACGACAGTGTTTTTTGATACACGTTATTCTTGATTCCACTAGAAGTGCAAAAATTCCTTTTTATATAATCGTAAAAGAAATTATAATATGTATTTGTTATGGATGTAGAATAAAGAATATTATTATTATATTAGCAATGCATATACTCGTATTTGTACCTCTACAATGAAGCTGTTATTCGAGTTTGTATGTAACGAGACTCTGGTGGTAGCAGAATGTGTGCTCTCGACCGATGACACCCACGATGAAGCGGAACCGCCCGAGCCGCCTGACCGCACCGACCCAGTGCCGCGCTTGTCCAGCTCTCCCGTGCTGCGTTGCTTTCGTATTCTCTGCAATTGTTTATAGCTTTTTACTGTCTAATATATAAATGAAAGAAAGTGTAAAGTTTAAAGATTACTTTATACTAATCTATACATATAATAAAACTGTATCTCATCGCTGTCTGTACATCAATGATATATGAAAAAATCTATTATTGGGAAGAACCTAAAACAATTATTTTTAAATCGTTGTCTGTTTTTCAGTCCGTTTGTTGTTTGTTCACGCTAATCTCAGAAATGGCATAACCGATTTAAAGGCAGTTTTCACTGTTGTATTGTGGCAAGTTTTCTATAACATTTAATGTTTGTTTCATATAAAGAATTTCATGCCTCACTATTGATATTAAATAAATAATCGAATATTTATTTAAATTTTTCACAAGTCAGCGGTTTACTTTAATTACACATTAAAGTAAAATTATTAAGTTAAAATTATTACAATTACACATATTGCTTAAATATTCTACGCTATTTTAATGAAGGTACATAAAACCTATAAGTACCCATAAACAATATGTTACGGTAATATATTGTTTAAGGCGACGGTTAGGAGATTTAAATAAACAAATATTTTTGATTTATTTAAATCTTAATGTAGAAATTTACAGCTTTGGTGGGTTTGTAATCAACTGTATTGTGATAGCAATATAGTATTAAGTGATTTCACCAATGGCCAAAGAGCCTGTGGCAGCAAGACCTTAGTTATTTTATAAACCTTATAGTTTCTCTGTGCATACACAATACAGAAGAAAAAAAACAAATTTAATTAAGAAATATAAAAAAAATAACCTTTATACTTTTACGAAACTTAGGCACTATTTTATGCATATTATTTACCTAATAATTGCCAAAGTAACCACTATCTGAATTTCTGAAGGTCTGGCTACCACAGACTTTTCTTCTATAAGCTTATTTAGTACCTATACATAGTTATAAAGGGCAATGAAAAAAACTTCTAAATATCATATTAACCTACCTAAAATTAAAATATTATTCATAATATTTATCCTAAATAATTTACTGACCATTTAGTGAATTAAGAACGGAGCAATAAACTGTAGTGATTGATAAATTGTTTGCTAAAAAAGTCACAATGAGTCACAATTATTTAAATAATACTATTGTTTCAGGCCAGAATTTCTAAAGTTACAGCGTTGTAAATGTTTCACCTTTTTTTTTAAATTTGCGAGTCTCCGCGTGCTACGGTGTGTTTGTATGTATGTATTTATGTATGTATGTGTATGTATAAATGTGTGTATGTATATGTGTATATATTTGCCCATTTATATATTTTATTTAGTACTCAGATTTATTTAGTACACCTCCTAATTTAATTAATGCTCTCCTCTATCCAAAGGTTGCCTGGGAGAGATTGCTGGCTTAGCAATAAGGCCGCCTATTGTAGTGTTTTTTGTATCATTATAAACACATTTGTAATTAATTATTTGGTGTGCAATAAAGAATATTTTACTTTACTTTACTTTACTGCGATGACCTAGAGATACCTCACGATATGACACAGACTCTTCACTATCATGTCCGATTGCGGGTAACGCGGAGTGTTTACATTCATATTTGTATTTGATATGTAAAGTGGTTTACAGTTATTATTTTAAGTGTTTGTTAGCGCTTACATTAATGATAGTAGAGGATTTTCAGAAAGGACGGTCGAATAACAAAAGGATGCGTTTACACGATATTCGTCTAAGAATGATGATTTAGCAGCTGAAATTTTATGGAGATTTAATAAACGTATATTTGTTTTAGGGCTCCTTTAAATGGAACTTTTATAGATTTGTTTTCTGTCTGTCTGTCCGTCGTAACTTTACAATCATGTTATTTAGAGACTGTTAGGACTACACAATTAAAACCATTTATATGTATTCTTCAAAGTTGAAATATCAATACTTGAGAGAATCTTCTGTTTTCATAACTTTCAACAACTTTTTTAATGGCTTGTTAAAAAAACCGGTCAAGTGCGAGTAGGAAATGCCCACTGAGGCCTCCTTACTAATTTGATGATTATAGGTCAACGGAAAGTACAAAATATATATTTTTTTTATAAAAGTTGACAAACTAAAATATGTGGGCATATACACTGATTTAATTTGAAATGAACTACCTGAATGATAACATTTTTATGCTTGTTATATCGGTTACTAACATAATATGGTATTTCAATATCATACTGTATTTACTAGTAACATTTGAAACTTACAGCAAATAGTCCCTTTTTAGTTTTTTCGACGAGAGAGCCTCGTCTGCCGGAAGGTTCATCAGAACTTTCTTTAAGAACGAAGCCTCCTCGGGCGTCGTCCATGCGAGTAGTCCGTCGATCAGAGGGGTCCGGCGTGCCCGTCGCCTCCGCCAGTGAGGAGAGGGAGCCGCGGTGGTCTCGTGCACCCCCGCGGTAGTGTGACGCCAAGCCGAAGGGTGCCGACGTCCGCACTCCGTACCCATGTCTGAGTCCTCGCATCCATTGTCCTTGGTATGTTCCTGTACAATAAATATTTTTGTTTAAAAGATAAATTTAAAAGAAGTTTCTCGTGAAAGTGATGACGCATCACTGAATCTGGTTACTAGAAAGTATGAGTCTTTGATTAGGTGACTAACACTAATGAATTTTGAGACATTTAGATTTTCCTAATAGCATGAAATAAGGCGTCGTCACTATAGTGTGGTGAGGCGGCGCGCACGGCAGGCGTGCCTGCGCTATATTTAACCAGCGAGGGCCGCGGATAGCGGCGCGTGCTGCAGGGCCGCCTCATACTAACCGTTTACTTATTAATCCCATAAAAAAATCGAATGTTAAAACGGTCACTTACAAAGATTTTTATATTATTATTAGCTTCACGATTTATCTCACACATATCAGGCTAGGCAGAGGGAACCTGGGAGTTTAGTGTTAAGACACTCAGTTCCCCATTTTCCGCCTGTGAACTCAACGTCGCGGTTTGCCTTTTTACCAGAGCGAGGGAATGAGTGTAAAATATTAAATCTATCTAGAATTTTATTAGTATACCTTTATATATAAATAAAGAATGTAAATTTAATAAACCGGATTTAACGCCTAATAAAATTGCTTGTTTCTGCTAAATCTAACCGGAAGGATGGACTGAGGCATGGCAAAACTTTACTAACATTCTGTATCATATTTGTTATTTTATGAATGACAAATCTTTATACAATCGTGACTCAACGAACAGGCGTCAAGAATCGCATGACGTTGTTTCATGGTAATGTACGGCACGAGCTGTATTACGCATTACTGAGTTTTGGTATTGCTTCAAGGTGGAATAATATTTAAATTACTCTAATTGTTTTACTTTATATATTCATAAAATAAATGTAAGCTATGTACCTATTATAAATATGGTAATAATTCGCTTATATTTATGTTTTGTCTACGTCAGTATACATTTTAAATAATAGGTTAATTTCTTTCGTGACTTTTAATGAATCAAATTATTTGAATATTTGTAATGCATAACAGATAGTAATAAATAATAAGCTATATACGCACAACATAATACGGGTATACGGGTATAAAAGTATATATAAGTAGGTACCTCACAACCAGTGCGGCCGCCACGTATTTATTTTCCAAGCACAAACATTGCGCAAAGTAGGGGGTTTCTTTTTAGTTCACGCAATCATAATGTAGGTCATTAGGTGATATTCATGTAGGTTATTATTAGGTCGACGAAGCGGCGAAGACAGATTTAATTTATGTTTGGAAATATTTATATGTAAAACGTGGAAGCCATACATTCTAAATTACAATGAAATGTCATTATTAATATTTTTTATAATGAAATGAAGTAGACACAATTTATATGTCCAAGGTTCGTTTTTTATTTATAAAGCTATAGTAAAGAATATAAGGGGGAGTTACGTTGTACCTATATACCTATGTGTAAATATAGTATAAACATATCGCACGCCCTTACATATTGAAGCAGACCCACTATGAAAGATTCTAATAATGTTTAATTGTTCTGATTAATACAATATCTGAAATACGAACTTCATGGTCATGTAGACTAAAATATTTTTGTCGGTATTTAAAAAATTTGGCAATGAGGCGAGCCTTACTTACCGCCATCGGCGTATGTTTCTGATCCGTATCCATCTTGGAGGCCATTGGCCCATGTGCCCTCGTATTTTGCATTGCTTGTGCTGCTCTGTCGGACGCCGTAGCGCCCCTTGTAGCCCTGCGTCCACTCTCCTCGGTACAGCCAACGGTCGCGCGTCTCCACGCCCAACCCGTGCCTTTTGCCGTTCTGCCATTGTCCCTCAAACGAACTGCCACTGGAACCAGTGAAATTATACTTTAAATTTCAGTAGTAGATTAATTTATAATTTTTATACTACTACACAAATCAATTTTCCGGGCAATAGAACTTCAAAATTCACACAAAATAAACATTTAGGCATGTTTTATATCTACTAGTATATCTCTACTACCTGTAAAATTCACACTACAGTGTGAATTTAATTACTACTATTAAGTTCACACTACAGTGTGAACTTAATTTTTGAGCATTCGCGGGCCACTATTGGTAATTATAATTAAATCTGCGTAACCATGAAGTAAGCTGTAGAGCTTACTTCAGGGCGGCCACAGTTTGTAGGCCGTGCTCTACCATGTTAGGTACATTATCTGAAATGTCGGTCAGTAGGTACGCATCTTACGGAAAATAAGCTATTAATTTAATTATTTTAAACTATTATCCACTTCGAGGAAATTACTTCATGTTAAATTACTTAGTAAAAATATATTTTTAAAACTCTACATTAGGTTGTTTGCTGAATCAACTTTATAAAGTTGTTGCTCTTAAATAAACCTATTAAATGGTCATAAAATATTGAAGAAGTAAAGATGTATGCAACTTTTTAACTTTTATTATAAAAAAAAATGTCCCGTTTAGTTTCTTGCGCCGTTTGTTCTCAGGTCTGAGGCATTAACTTTAGTAAACTGGTGGTAAATTATTTGACGTTCAAAAAATGAAGCTTGTAAGTTCTTATTTTGAATAAAAATATTTTAATTTTAATTTTCGAGTATTGTAAAAACCAATAATTAGATTACCTACTACTATCAATAAAAAACCGGTTAAGTGCGAGATGGACTCGCTCACCGAAGCTTCCGTACCGATTTCAGAATTGTAGGTCAATGGGAAGTACAATTTATAGTTGACAAACCTAAGTTAGTGGACGTATGCACTTGTTTTGTATGAAATGTAAAAAAAATACGTAGTAAATATTGGTCCGCGGGTACTTTCCATGTCAAAATCGATGCATGAATGCTCATATCTTTTGATTCCATCGACTTAAAAGCTTAGGACAGACGGACAGCAAGGTGATTCCTATAAAGGTTCCGTTTTTCCTTTTAGAGGAACGGAGTCAAAATAAATAAATTTTTAAGCTTCACTTTGATTGCTTATAAATAATTTATCTATTGTTAGAAATTGGATGCGATTAGAGTTAAGCGCGAGTTGCTATCACCCACCGAAGTTTTAGTACAAAAACTGGAGTTTATAGTGTCGAAATACGCGATTTTTTTGCTATATAACGCTATTTTTTATAATTTGACCAAAAATGTATAGTTTTAGATTTTTTCCTGAACTAGTAGTTCAGGAAAAAATCTAAAACTATACACCTGTAGATGTTAGCTGCCAAATTTCATAATACTAGGTTAACCACAATTAAATTTGATTCACTTTATAGTGTAGAAATACGCGTTTTTAGTGATATAAACGGCGATATCTTATTTCTAAGTAATCGTCTATTTGCTTCAAAAGTATTCGGAAAGAGTTTCTACGTAATAGCAATTAGTGATATTTATCACCCAATAACAATACTTCACACGAGTAACTGCTCCCGGTTGACACAATTCCGTTGCTTTTGTAGTATTTTTCACCTCTTTTACACGAAATGTCTGCTAATACTATATACATGTATAAGACAATCAATGACTAAGAAGTAATTAAATTGTTTTTCCTGATTACAAAATTCTTTAAACTTAACATATGTACATTTGACGGATGAATACGTAATTAAATTAATCACAAAATCTATTTGTAAGAATTAAATTAGATACCAACATGTCTACAGAAATCGAACATGCTACTGAAGAGACGATAACATATAGATACAATATATATTTTAGTTGTATGTTGTAGTGTTCATTTTATATTCTTCACAAGTAGGTAAGTTAATATTCTCACTTGTTAATAGTATATAAATTAGTGAAAACAAGTAATTATTTAGAAGCTGTGGAAGCGATCCCGATTAAATTGTATCCGGGACTTGAAAAATTTCAATTAATTTTAGATGAAACAGGTTTTTTAGACTTGTTTTTTTAACACAGTTAAGGTGAAATTTGCCAGGCGTGATTTTACTGTTAAACATTGTATATTAAAACATTCTTATTTGTCAGATTTAAAGGATTATCGACGATATAACGATTATAATATTAAAAAAACCGGTTAAATGCGAGGCGGAATCGCCCACCGAGGTTTTCGTACCGTTTTAAATTTGTAGGTCAACAGGAAGTAGGTATAACTTGTAAAAGTGGACAAACTTAAGTTTGTGGGCATGTGCCCTCTTTTTATATGAAAAGAACTACAAATATTAGTTTGATATATAATTGTCGGTCTACGGGAGGTATTCCCTAGATTTTGATTAGACGCCAAATAAAGTTAACAAACTGTAAGTTGACGTTTCCGTTGACCTACAATTATAAAATTGGTATGGAACCCACGGTGGGCATGACCGACTCGAACTTGACCACGGAGAAAGCAGACAGAACGAATTGTTATAACTATTTTTCAGAGAATGTATGAATAGATAGAAAGATAGATAATATATATTTTGAATTACTGTGTCAAAATATTTTATTCAAATCTTTTTATTTCTCTAAATTTACTACTACATCATAAATATATGTAATTCTTGAGATATTGAATTAAAAAGTATTTTTGCTAAATATATGCAATATTTTTTTTATGATTTTTCTCTTATTTATTTTTCATACTTCATCTCTTTCTTTACCAATTAGTTTAATACCTATATTGTAATTCATGGCTTATGGCTTAATTCTTGTAATACTTTTCATAATTTATTAAGACCATTTAAGCAGATAGATTTAGAACCATTTCTTTTTTTATTTACAATGTGTAGATAGTGTCATATAAAACATATGGTCACACTAAAAGCACTTATCCGGTAATGGCTTGTTCAAAGATATGTAGATTAGCCACGAAACCCCTCAATAAATCTTGATAATCCATTGTGCTATGCGGGAAAATTAGGAAGTCACGGGAATAAAATAAAATAATATTACGTACATAAATCAAATAATGAAAAACTATGTAAGTAATTTAATTACTAGGTGCTTAGTATTTATTTTCTTAGGATGTAGATAAATATGTACCTATGTATTTGGATTGGACCATGAAATTTATAACTTAACCTTACAAAAGTTTCACAAATTAGCTTTCAACATTTTGTTAATTGTTATTGACTTTAGAAGGTTTCCTTTGCGAATCGACCAGTTCAAGAATCTTTTGAAAAAAAAAATATACCTACATTTTCAATGGAGTTACGATAAAATTAATTAAAAAGTATAATAATATTTAATTTAATATTCATAATTATTTTTAATAAAAAAAAAACTAAATAAACCATCATCAGTATTATTAATTAATAATTACTAACTTTGTGCTATCGTAGCTTATTTTCTGGCTATAATCTGTAGTTATAAGAAAGAGTTAGTAAACAATTTGTTATTTAATTTTAATGTCTTTGTATTTTAAAATAGATTTATATTTTAAAATTCAAAAAAAGGAAAAGGGATGTGGTGCTAGGCTAGTATTAAAATAGTTCTCTGATTCTTTAATGATTATTTTTTCACCGTTTAAAATTAAAGCTACAGTAGGTATATTGTATAGATTACTTTGATAACATTACTATTGCCAAATCTTTCAAGGAAGGTTAACTTTCATTGCCATTTTGAAGAAAGGAAATATTGCGGGTGTGATCTTACTAAAAATAAAATTAAACATAAAAACAAAACGAACAACCGAATAGAAGTATAATGTCTACAGTGTCTACATGAATATGTGTGACTATAAAAATACCTAAACTCGCCGTAGCCTACTCTTAATATTGTAAGTATATATTTTTTACGAATTTAACTACAAACAAAACATTATTATTTCAACCTTGATGTAATGAATATTTATTACGTCGAAATACAGTAGATAGTTATTCCGAGGCTCAATTTGTTTCGATTGAATCGTGTCATATACTTGTTATACCTAAACATGAAATTACCTCTTACAGCTGCACACGCACATATACGAGTACTATTCCTAGCTAACAAGCCAAGAACTCAAACATCAACACACGTACCCTAGTGAATAACACTGAAATTCCTTTCAGTTTTTATTAGTTGCGGTAAGATAATGGATTGGTCTGTTCTACACATGAGTACGGGCGTACCAAGTCGAGTCTGACCGCTATTTATAACATAGCAGTTACATACGAGTATTCTGTGGCACCGTAACTGAATATTGCAAGTTGAACTGTTACACTCTGAGCCCTAGAGAATGGCGACCTTGGACACGCAATTCGAAATATCGTTGTAGGTGCGTCTCATTCATATATCGGTATTATATACTGAAATAAAGCTACATTCTTATAATCCAACTATAAAAAAATATTTTAAAAAATCTGTTAGTTATACATTGTGGTATAAAAATAGCACACGGGTAAAACAAGTGAGATGCGCTTGACGTAGAGTGCTTCTGTACTGTACCTTGTTGTAACCTACTTGTCCTTATTTTAGAAATGCGGAGAAAACAGCCGTTCCGTTAGGTGTCTACCTTCTACGTATGATATGAAAATATTATTCGTAATTTTAAATCAATTCATTCTGTATTTCATCAACCAAAAATGTTTAAATGTGATAGCAACTAATAATAGAACTTGGTATCTATATAGTTTGCCAGCCAATTATTTTATAGAGCAATGATCGCAATATTTATAAGAAACGTATTACTTTTGTAAAAAGTACAATTTAAACTGTAAGCAAAGCCGCAAATTCGGTGTCTGAACTACATGACCTACAAGTTGGCTACAGGCCGCCACCGCCCACGCGGCTGACGCACCTTGCCTGTCACGCAAATGACAATGGTGTAGGCTCAAGTCCGACATTACTGAGAACAAAAACATCAGTTTACGTGATAAATTTTCCGTTTGCCACATGTTTGTAATTAAATAGTTTTTAAATGTTTTTCAAATATACCGGCAACGTTATTATACTTTTAAAGCTTTAAGTTTAGTATTTATGGTTTAAAGTTTTACACATTTACTATACCCACATAGTAAAATTATGGGTAACTTTTTCAGACACGAACAAAAAAGAGGGGCCAGCGATTCAGGCTCGCCCACCAAGGGTTGCGTATAAAAATTGGACGTCTTGAGCTTTTCTGAAATTCAAGCTTAACCTAGCCAAAGCCCTTTTGTCTGGCTTGAACTATCATAGGCTTTACTTTCAAATTTTGCTCCCCTATTATTATTCCCCTATAAGGCTATTATTTTTTAGGATTTAATGTATAGTTTTCAGATTTTTCCTGAACTACTACTAACTGAAGATGCTAGCTACCAAATTTCAGAATTCCAGGTCAACGGGAATTACCCTATTAATTTTAATTTCCTTTATAGTGTCGAAATACGCGTTTTTGCGACATAAACGGGCATATCTTTTTTTAAAGTTAATATAGCATTACAAATTTTTCAGGAAATCAAGGGACTGTAGATCTGAGTATACGATTTGAATTTTGGGGTTTCAACTCGATATCTCCAAGCATTTCTGAGATAAAAGGTCTTAACAGACAGACATATGACATTCCTTATTTCCTTAAAAGATACGGAATCTTAAAAATATAGCAACTTACCTTTAAAATGGCATTTAAACATGTAAATATTATATTTAATATTTATTTTATTTATTTATTATATTATATTTATAATTACATGTTTAGCTAATTGTCTTTCAATAACGGTCTAAATGACCCAGCTAAAGTAGGTTGGGTTTTAATTTGCATCTATTATATTTAAGCTTTTAACTATAAAATAAAATAATATGTCATATACAATTTAACACGTGAACGTGACAAGTGAAATGGAAAGTTATATTTATATTTCACATAAAACCTATTACAAATTTATAATTGTAGTTCACTTCATACAAAATTAATGTATTCGTCCGTAAACTTAAATTTGTCAACATTTCTGATATGTGCGTTGTTCTATAATTCTGAAATTGGTACGGAACCCTCGGTAGGCAGTCCAACCCGCACTTGACTGTTTTTTTTAATTGCACTAACTATATGTATTCATATTTGTTGAATTAATTATTTAATTATTTTTTGTTTTGATTGATCATGTAAAGCTTTGTAAGTTTAGTCATCCGTTTCAATTTATATTATTCCAATCATAAAACAAAATATAAAATTATTTAAAAAAGTAAATAGCAGAATGTAATTTTTTTATTCGTTGTTTTTAATATTTATAAACTAGCGACAGAAAAAAATGTCTAGATTAGATATTAAATATTTTTATTAGATGTGAAAATTACAACGAAGATTATAATGAATCAAGCTACTCAAAATAAATTCTATTTTTGTTTAGGGTTCGCTACCTCAAAAAAAAAAAGAGTCCTTATTATCACTTTATTATCTGTATATCTGTCAAAGCAAGAGATATTAAATTGAAATGAACATCAAATATTCAGTTCCTCAGAGCAAAAAAGAAAACATCGAGTCAACGCAAAGAGAAAAAGGAACATTTATGTTTCATTTTTGCCGCATAATGTATGGAATCTACTGCGTTATCCAGTCATATAAAATGAGTGCGTTTACAAATTTAAATTTGTGAAATTTTGTAAGTTTCATTTCCCGATCGAAATCATTTGGATCGTAACCAACTGTGCGTTAGTCCGACTCACACTTGACTGGTTTTATTGTATGAAAAAATCAATAAATAAATCAGCTTCATGAATTAATAATTTATATAGAATATATAGTTCTAAAACCTAATTAAACTATCATAAATTGATACTTCCACTATTCCAGGTTACCTTTCATATTTTACAAAGGGGTTTCAAATGGTACCCTGCTTTATCTTGCATGCTTATGCCGGAAAAAAAACGGCTAAAAAGACTAGAAAGATTTTTTTAAAAATTTTTTCTAGGTTTAAAAAAATATAATTTTATTAGCTTTAATATAATTTCATTAGCCTACAAATGATAATGGAACAAATAGAGTCGGAGAACGAAGTAACACTAATGTGTGTGTCTGTCAGTGGCTGTCTTTAAAGTACTAAAGTATTAACATTTGAAAAAATTTGGCGCATTAATAAAAGAAATTATTGCATACATCATATTATCATACACACAACTGGTGGTAAATGGAACCAAAAACCATTTGAATAGTATCTACTTAAATATCATCAATTAATATATTTTCACATCTAACATTTTTTTTTCTTTTGTGTAAGTTTGTACATAAGTATATACAGTAGGAGTATACTTCTGAAATCCGTTTTTGGTTTTTTAGGGTTCCGTACTTCGAAAGGAATAAAACGGAACCCTTATATGCTATAAGTTTTTTGTCCGTCGTTTTTGTTCAGTGTGTTGTCCGTCTGTAAGAATGTAATCAAAACCTACTGGGTAGGTACTTGCCGTGGACCTGTTGTTATAAAATTTAGCACAAAGTGAGAATTTACAATACAAGTAAAGGAAAAAATGGGAAAGGTGAAAATTTATACATTTTTCATAAATTTAAATTATTACAAACTTATAATTTTCCATAACAAAAAAAATATATATTGTTCATTTCATAGAAATGGAGTGTATAAGTTGAAAATTTATATTTGTCAACATTTACATGTTGTACTTAACGTTGACCTACAATCCTGAGATTGGTATGAGACCCTCAGAGGGCGAGTCCGGCTCGCCCTTGACCGGTTTTTAATTATAATAATTATATTTTCAGTCTATTAAATTTCCACATCCATTACTTGCCTCATTTTTTTAAAAAGGCGATGTTAATCGAAGTATTATTTTTTATATTGACTAAAAGCTATGTTGAGTTTTCAATTGTAATAAGTCGTAAGAACATTAAATAAAATAAACCTAAATAAAATTAATATCTATAAACAAATCGAAATGTTGTTCTCCGAGTATGACATCCGTAATCATAATCTAGAACCTAGATGTAAATAGTAAAGCAGTAGGTACACCGGTTTATGTAAAATCACAATGTCGGGAGCTCCCTATTTTGATGGAGCAACGACCCGCTGAAAGTGGGTTATATGGGAGCAGGCGTCCGTCGAGATTTATAGGAAGGTCTGGCACAGTAACGCATTCTGCCAGAGCCACGTACTCACACTGTGATGTCTGTATAACTCTAGCGTAGATAAATATCGATAGCCATTAAAAAGATAAAAATAATTTCATTTAGTCATTACGGGAGCTATTGATGTAGTTTAGTGTCATTAAGGTGCCCGATCACGCAAAATAAGATCACATTAAACGATTTAATGTGATGAAAGTTCATAATTAGGCCATAAGAAAATTAAATTCACCACTAATTTCAATTATAAATCGTACAAAATATTACCTTTGTAAGTATGATGTATGAATCACTAAGCGTTTACTTTATACAATATTCTTTAATAATCCTATACGTAAAAGTGAAACGAGTGAAAATATAAGTAAATAAGTTTTAGAAATGAGATGAAGATATCAATTTGTAATCACATGTCTGTTCCCGTGACTGGGGGGGGGCACCAAGCAGCTGCATCACATTACCCTCAATTACTATTCATAAAGTGCGCTTTGCTTCACCATGCGTTGTGAGATCGTTAATAGATGCGTCTATAGACACGACAACGGGTCAATTGACATCGAGGCCGCAGCATCGTGATACCTACTGTTATCACTTATCGTTATCAGTAGCTACAGATCGATATGACTTTTCTTCGTGGTTCGACCATTCGGCACTTTCACCGCCGTTACACGCGTTTTCTAGCGAAACACCGAACTCAATTATTAATAGCAGACTATTTTTGGAGCGGCTTCGGACGCGGATCTCGGGCATGTGCGAGGCCCGGGCGGAGACACTATCTCACCTGGGCCAGGTGTAGACGCCGGATACTTCGAAACCGAAGTGCCAGGAGCCGGCGTACGCCCCCTGTCCCTTGGGGCCGGTGCACACTCCGTGGCCGTGGGCCTTGCCGTCCTCCCACCCTCCGCAATAAGTACCACCATCGTCAAAGTCGAATCGGCCACCGTTGGGGCCACGCTGCGGGGGGCTTCCGCTAGCGGCGTGCGCGGTGTCGGCTAGCTCGCTCGGCTGCATCACGCGAAACCGTGGTGCCGCGGAGGGGAGGGCCTCCCGCGCGCGCCCTCCGCCGAGCTCGCGGTATAAATAAACATCAGCTGGGCATGTCGCGCCGTGGCGCGCGGCCGAGTGAACACCCCTCCGGTCCTGCGCGAGCAGCACTGGCGGCGACGCGGCCGCCCGCCCTCCGCCCGCCCGCCCTGCGCACTGCTCACAGCGCACTCTCACACCAACGCCATGCGTTCAGCGTTACTATTGTATTATAGCCGCGCTATTGTTTGGAATAATTATCTCAATTAGACAAAAAGCTTTATTTACTTTTTAGCACTGCTATCATTTTAAATCTTGCTTGACAATCGTACTATATGAGATAATTTAACAATTGATCATAACATTATGAAAATATTGTGGCCGTCGTGGCGCAGGGGCACTGTGTGATTTTAACGCGACGTTTTTGGGTTCGATTCCCACTCGTGAAACAAAATATTTACTCAAATTTATATTTCTGTTTCTTCGCTCTAGTATCGAGGCAAAAGCGCGGCGTTGGTTTTAGCCACTCAACACGCAATGCCTCCAGGATTTGGCGGAAATGGGGGAACGGAGTATCTTAACAGTATGTTACCTCTGCCACCCTGCTGTGTACGGGATAGTGTGAAGCCGATTTAATTTTAATGTTTAATAATTAAATTATGAGGTACTCATTAGCAGAGTACCTACGACATCATAATTTATTAATTATGAAGAAATTAATAGAAAATTTGCGTAGAATTTCTTTCAAGGTTTCAATATGTACATAATATTATTTACGGAAAAAAATAAAGATTACGGTACCGTATCTACACATATTTTTACATGAGAATGAAAACATATTTATATGAGTTACATTATTTGCAAAAATTACAATCCATACACGATTTAATATATGAATTGGTCGTCTTATAGCGAATGTAATATTACTTTAATAAACAATGTAAAAAATATTTCTAAGACTTGTTTACAAAACAAACTTTGGGATTTTGTCAATGGCCTTAGGAGGCACCTTTACTATTTTCATTTTTTTGTCTTCTCCATCCTAAATGTAAGTATCATTTTTAATTTCGTCACATCTTAGTACATTTATAAATCTATAAGTAGTCATCAATCTCAACTTTTAACAAAAGCAATTTTATCCAAAAGTAAAATTATTTTCTACCCAAAGTAAGACAGAAGTGAGAAACTATATATACTACCGACTTCCGATAGAATGATTAAATAAGGATATGCTAGATCAGAATAAAATAAGTAGTATCATAATTATTAACAATTTATTTGTACTATTACATCTTGAAGAACTTTAAGACAAATAATTGTGTATAATTACATTAATATAACTTATAGATAACAATATAATCATTCTAAATACACAGGATGATATAATTTAAGGCTACTCTTAATTGTGGCAGTGAATTATGCTTTGTAAAATATGTAAATATAAATTATTCATCTTGAAATTTTTTATGATTTTTATTAGAATATTAATTAAAATCGTTGTGCAATTTTCACCAACAGGCATACTTACAAAAAATTTTTTAATCCTGATATATAAATGTTTATTATATTACTGTACATATTGCTTGCATTATATATATTTCTTGTGGAAACAATACAATTGGTTAAATATTTATGGTGATATTTATGTAAAAAAATAGTACATTTTAATATATTTGTCAACAAAATACAGGATTATAAGATTATTTGTGTTTATCTTCAACAATCCATTCTAGACCATTGCCAGGTAAATCACTTTGAATAAATGGAGAAATCCAAGCTAAATACCATCTGTGACCAAAAACTTCTACTAAATTAGATTTTAAACCCTTATCAAAAGATATGCTTTTATTAGCAGGTTTAGTTTCAGGTGTTATTTTACCTCTTAAAAGGTTACTCAAGTGATATATAAATAGAAAACCAGTAAATGCACCTACAATGAAATTTATTTCTACTAAAAATACATATAAACTTTCCTCACCAAAATCAATTACAAAGCTAGCTAAAGGAAATACAAATTTACCAATTATAAGGCCATGATTCCATTTAATAAAATTACTTAAAAATACAATATTATAATAAAATGAATACACCATAGCTATAAATATATAAAATGTAAAGAACATAAAGTATCTGTGATTAAAATAACCAACACAACACGCAAAAAATGTGCAATGATGGTCTCTTTTTAAAATACAGACATCACATGTATCACAATGCCACGCTCGAGGTGGCCGAAGGCACTCACAAACGCTGCACAAACTCCAGTCTTGCTTATATTCACTTTCCATAATTTTACCTTTGATGCTTGTATTTGTAAACATGCCATATATCATATTACCAAGAATATTAAGTAAAAGAAATGTAGCACATACATAGTGAACTATATAAGGTATAGTCCAAATTTCCACCACAGTTGGTAGCACTATGCAGAGTTCAAAATATACAAAACCTGGTACTAAAACAAAAACAATCATGAGATATACACTGTGTTCCAAAATCCTCTTCCATTTTTTATTTTTTATTTTTTGTAATGTGAATAACATATTATTAATTATCAGTTTTAAAGAAAATGGGTAGTATATTTAAAAACAACATCGACGATCTTCCTTAGAAATTATTCATACTTTACTGAAAATAAGTATATTTCAATATATAATATAATTATTATATTACGTATACATACGACAGTTCATTTGATTTATATTAGACATTTGATCTATATTACACACAGGTAAATTTATACGATATAAAAAAATATTTTAATAAACAAAATTCCATGTTAACGTCTTGACAACTGACGTTGACTTTAGTAATTTAGTAGTTTAGTCTATTGACAATTTGACGTACCAAAGAAATCACGTGCTGGTTTCTTTTTTTCTAATTAGTACATGAAATTAGAATGTCGTACATATACCTTGAAGAGGATAATCCTGTAACTTCTTATGGTGGACCTATTGACCACGTATTAATATACAAAACTCCCATATCAAATTATAATATTACGTTAGGAAAAGGTTGAATGTCCTTAGTTGAACTTGCACTACTTTGTGCTCCAAAAAAATTGTTTATTTAATATTATGAACGTTGTGTTCAGTCATAATTGATTTTATTATACTGTGATTAATCATGAACAAGTCTAGTGCATCGGTAAGTAACATGGACTTCAGCTTTAAACAGATAGGTTCGTGTAAATATCGTTTTTTTTATGTTTCGGGCCAAATTTTGTTGTAAGTAAAATTTCTGGAATGGGCACGGACCCAGCTCCCTCCTTCCTACGCCTATGTCGGTAAGTACAATAGTGGTTTTTAATTGATGGATATTGATAAAAATATTTGTACGTGTACAATTTTATAATATTTGGGGTAAATAGACACGTAATATAGATTGATAGAAAACCCGTATTGAACCACGGAGAGGGTATATAGAAAAACTGTTGATAGAGTTGACACAACTCTATGTTCTAGTGTTGCCAAATTATCAATAGTTTCGCAATCGATAGTTTAAATCTAAAAAAGCCCATGCGATCGACACAACGATCGATAGTTCAAAAGGGTACAATACTATCGGACAATATAATAAAAAAATCAGTTCAATTCAAAAATTTTATATATAAAATATTCAGTTTTTAGGGAACAAAAAGGTATAAAATATTTAGTAATTACACTAAAAATAAAACACATTACAATTATAAATAATATAAATATTCTCAGCTTTATTCAGATAACGTAGGCACTGAACAAATTAAATGAGACAGTTGAACTAAGTTATAGTCTATAATATGTATTTTCATTTTCGCACCAATAGATTGTATACATAGCAAAATATATTTCTTCTTATATCTAAATAAATATATCTAAACCATTGACAGTCACTCTAAGTGTAAATACAAACATTCATTATACATTATATGAAATAGATTATTTTTTTTACATTATCAGAAATACTTTGCTTAGAAAAAACAATAGAACATACTAACAAAATTTTAAATCAAAAAGGCAGTAATTTAAATATAAAAACAGGACATGTACTCGATTTTCTACATTTTTTTAATTTTTGTGAAACTTCTTGCTGTTATCTTTCGCCATATCAACAAGAGTTTGGGCAGGTTTGAATGGAGCTCCGTATAGTCCTTGGAACTCTTCCATTTTGTTAACAAGCTTATCAGCACCGAATTGATCAACCCACCTGGGCATAAATTTGAATAGTCAGATACAATACATACATATTTACATTGTATTAGATAATCTCAAGTAAACTATACGTTTTTTAAATACATTTTTTAATACCTCGGAAACTAAACTAAATATTTGTTTAGTTTACTAATCTGAATTTCTTTCATCATCTAATAACATGAAGACATCATTTTAAAGACAATAGTCACACATTGTAAATAAAACTAAAGTGTCAGCCAATTAAATAAAAAAAAATATTTTGTAGCAATTTTATCAAACAAAATACTTTATATTGATATAACTTTTATACTTATCAACTGAATTAAATAAACTAAACACTAAATGTTACTAAATGGAAGTTTGCCAAAAGACAATAGTAAAAATTGTCTTTAAATTGGTAAAGCTGTAGTTTAGAGATTAGCATGTACAAACGCCAATCGTATACAATTTTATTATATGTTACATACATATTAGGTAGTAGGTGTACAGATAAATACAATAACAAAATAAAAAATACCTGAATGGTCCACCAGTGAAAGGTGGGAATCCTAGACCAAATACTGCACCAACATCTCCTTCAAGGGGGCTGTGTAAGATTTTTTCTTCTAGAGATAATACTGCTTCATTGACAAATCTACAAATTAAAAGTTGCACATGATAAAAACAATTAATTTCAATGAAGTTGTGATTAAAAAAAATTCGGATTTTCACAGATATTCACAGACATTACATAATAAAGTAATTATTATCTATATATATAAAAGGACTTGTCCTCACTGACTGAGGTAAGACGCACGCACAGCCGTAACCGCTGATGGTAGAAACGTGGAATTTGGACATATGTCTACTTTTGTAATCTGGACATCCACTAAGAAGGGATTTTGAAAAATTTTAACCCTAAAAGGGTGAAATAGGGGTTGAAAGTTTGTATGGAAAAAAATTTAAATCGGCATCGACTTTCATAAAATTTGAAATTTATATTTTTAAAAGTATTTAATTGAACACGTGTTTCATCGTTTTCTAGAATTCTCTCTCTAAGGGTGCATATAAGGGGTTGAAAGTTTGTATAGATTTTGTTTTAAATCGGCACCAATTTTTATAAAATTTGAAATTCAGACTCTTAAAAGTATTAAATTGAACATGTGTTTCATGGTTTTCTAGAATTCACCCTCTAAGGGTTCAAATAAGGGGTTGAAAGTTTGTATAGAAAAATCTTTAAATCGCCACCGATTTTTGTAAAATCGCGCGTCCGCTAGTATATAATAAAGTAATTATTATGTAATATCTGTGAATATTTTTTAAGTCGTACAAATGATGAATATTATAGGGGTTCTACTATTAAATACATATCTGTAAAAATGCGACGATTGTGGGTTCGCTTCCTATTGTGGGGAAACAATTATGTTCATTTTCTAGCTGTGATAACAGGACAAAGCGCAGTGTGGAATTCCACCACTCAACACGAAATGTTTTGTAAATTGAGCAGAAAGAGAGCAACGGTATTCTAACCTACCACTAGGTTCTATCTACCTACGCTGCTATATGCAAAATACAGAATATATTTTGGAAATTTAAAAAAAAGAATAATACAAACCTTGATACCATTCTCAACTGCTGATCTTCAACAGTGTTGGCTCCGCGGGGTTCAAGAGAGTACCTCTCTTTCAATATTTGTATGGCTTCTTGGTTTACATCTCTATTCTTTGTACCCTTTTCATATACATAGAATCCTTTGCCGGATTTCCTTCCCATAAATCCAGCTTTAACTAAATCTTGCATTATGTTCAAATCTCCACCGCTAATACGGTCTCCAAAAGCCTGTATTTAATTTAAATAAATAAAATGATTGTAACAAAAAGGCCCCAGGAATAGTTCTATAATTATGATGTAATAATTTAAATATTTATTTTGTTACTAGAATAAACACATCAAGTTCTCACTTGTTGCTTTAAAAAGAGCTCAAAATAGTTTCAATTTTTATATCCAATTCAAGTTATGTATGAAAATCCATAACCCAAAAGCTTGTTGTGTATTAAAAGACATGTTCCATATTGCTAAGATTTCTTTAGATGTTCTTATATAAATAATGCATTTTTTAAAAGATTTTTGACCCTCTTCAATGCGGACAAGTAGTTCCTGAGATATATCGCGCGTTGAACAAACTCTTTAGCTTCATAATATTAGTATAAACACACTACAACCAGAATTAACCGCCCACCTTTATAATAACGTAGCTCTTTTTGATTTCGTTAACTATGACTTATATATATGTTTTAATAAATATATTTTTTCCAGATTTTAGTTTTTCATTATCTTAAAGGTATGTTTTTAACGTAGCTCCAATAATATTATCTAAATTTGGGTTATCTGCAAAATGGTGGACGGTTAATGTACTTATGAGTCTTTGTTCTTATCAAGCTATGTATACTACAGACCTTAGCCAAATCCACAGCAATATGAGAGCCGACATCAATGCCGACCTCGTCCGCTAGCGTGGCTGCGCCCACCGGGAACCCGAACTGTTTAGTCATACTGTCTAGATCTTTGGGATCTACGCCTTCCTGGAGCAACCTGTCAAAATATAAGTGATTTATTTTAGGGACATGATGTATCCCGTGTATAGACGGGTAGGCAGAGGGAACCTGGTGTTAAGACACTCCATTCCCCCCTACTCTTCGCGGAATTCTTGAGGCAATCAATGCCTTATTCTTAAATGGCGTGAATATTGCATTCACCCAAGTGGAAATAGAGTCCACAACCATCTCGTTTACATAATGTTGTGTTTATTAATAGCAACAAATACACATAAACGAAAATTAATGTTTATTAAGAAATTATTAAGTGATACATTTTCCAAAATACAATGAGTAGACTTATTTATGTACATTCCTGTTTTCCTAGATTACAAAAATAAATTCACCTTACAGGTATCTACTAAAGTTGGTTGCAGCTAATGGCTCAGAAACCCAATAATCCATATTTGGTTAATAATTAAAATCCAGATGGCCGGATAATTAAGTTTCTACTGTAATAATACAATACATACCTGACAGCCTCACTAAGCATTGTGGACAATATCCTGGTGGTGTAGAAGCCGGGGCCGTCGCCCACCGTGATGACCACTTTCCCCTGTTTCAGTCCGACCGCCACGGCCGCCGCCGCCGTGTCGTCACTGGTACCGGGGTGACGGATGATCTCTAGCAATTGCATTTTATCGACAGGAGAGAAATAGTGCATACCTGTAATAACAAATACATTTATATTTTATTGAGCTTATAACATTTTTAATATTAACCACTAAGCCATAAGCTCTTATCAAGATTCGTCAAAATTCTTATACACTTGTGACAACTTATTTATGGTGTAATGACATAAGTAATGATCAAACCCACAATCATATCTCAATAATCACATTAACAATTAAGAGGTTACCCTTCAATTTAAAAACATACACACTGTGCCCTATTTATAGTATAGTAGGCAGAGGAAACCTAATGTTAAGACACTCTGTTCCCTATTTTCCGACCAATTTTCGACGCATCGCCTGTTGAATGGCGGAACTCAAGGCCGCGTTTTGCTCTGTGTTACCAGAGTGAGGAAAATATATTAAATAATTTTGTCCCCCAAGTGTAAATCAAAGCCACAACTGTCGCGTAATCCACAACAATCACACGTTAGCACAATGACGGCCTCTTAAAATAAAAAAAAATACACAAATACATTACCAATAACTTTCTCAGGGCGACTACTGCCGGCAGCGATCTTAGTAATAGGAATAGCGCTAGTGTTAGTCGCTATAACACAATGTTTAGGGACCACAGCCTCCAGTTCCTTTATGACTTTGTGCTTTATATTGATATCTTCGAATACAGCTTCAATAACACAGTCGACATTTTTAAACTTGCCATAGTCAAGTGTTGGGTACAAGTTTGATAAAAATTTGTCTTTTTGCAGCCTGAAAATAATATCAGGAAACAATGCTAATATCAAATTAATATCTTATTCATTGCTTTTGCTTTTTTTTTAATTAGCAAGTTTATTTCATTTACGATAATTGTACCGTTAAATATTATTTCAATCTAAAACACACTTAATTAACTCTAATAGAATATTGAGTCTTAATATTACAATCTATATAACAACCAACAGGCATCCAAGTATAACGTAAAGCAATTTTTCGAATATTTTTACCTCAATCGCCTGTGTGTACTGAACATGTTAGATTTATGTACAACACTGTTACCTTTTTAAAAATGTTAAAATAAAACGAAACAAATTGATTACTTGCAAGAACAAAACAAAATTAGCAATCAATATGTAACATCTAAGTTACAATTTTTCATTAAAAGTTAAGAAAAAATTGCCACCTTAAGAGAAGAAAATAAAATTTTAGCACAACACAACTAAGGGATTGTCCATAAAACATAAATTAATTAAGGAGATCTCCTTAAGTTGGCAACCCTGAAAATGAAAATTCTTTCATAATGTTAACTAAAAAAAAATACACAGCCCAATTCCGCCCCTGTAAATAAAATACTTACGACGACACTCTCTTCCGTTTCACAGCATTGACCAAGCCATTTTGTATTTGTCCCACGCCTCGGTAGAGGCCAGCGTTGGTCGCATCCTTCAAAACTACTTGGTAACCTTTGTCTATGGACACTTGCACGATGCCAGCGCCCATCAAACCTGCTCCTAATACTCCGATCTAAAAGTGTTCATATTTCATGTTTGATTCACGCATTTTCCGGCCCCTTATTCTAGGGGACTCTTTTTCTTCTTCCCAAAGCGAGAAAATAAAAATATTTCCCCAAGTAGGAACCAAACCTACAACTGTCGCGTTTACAGTTAACGTTAGATGAAAATTATCAAGGCCTCAGTCATGAGCGAGGCAAGTATATTGTATGTAATATTAATTCACTTTTTACAATTTGAAATACACAGTTCAGTGACAAAACTCGACTACTCGCTTTGTGTTACCAGAACACCAAAATGAAAAGAATTTATAATTAAATATCAAACCCATATACCATAATTCTAACATAATTATTAACATACCGTTTTAACATCAACTTGAGATTTGCCAAATCTGTTCTTTTTGCATTCAGTTTGTCCTCTGAACAAGCCAATGAGTCCTTTACTTTGTGGAGTCATTGCTAGTTCACCGAAGCCTTGGGCTTCAGCTTCGTATCCCGTCACTGGCCCCTTATCAACACCTGCCCTTACTACTTCTAGTATCTAAAAATAATAAAAAAATATTAATTGAAATATATTTTAAGATTTTATCCCCATTATATCCCGCAGCAGCATATAGCAGTTTAATTTTCCGTCCAAATTTCAAGGCAAATGTAGGCTGAACGCTGCGCCTTCAGCGGCACGACAGACTTTATGTCATCCACAAATCTAAGTTACTTCGATTTAGCCATGTGGCCGAAACCAAAGCTAATTTTAATATAAACATAAGAGGCCGTTGTGGCTCAGGGGAACAGAATGTTCCCTCTGCCAAACACTAGGTTCCCTCTGCCAAAAAAAAAGAACTATTTATAATAATACTAGCTTCCACCTACAGTTACGATATAATCTGAAGTAAAGTTAGTTTAGTTTATTAATATAAAAGTACCTTAAGAGGTGCCGGGTACAAGCCACGGGAAGCCTTCATAACTTGTTCCTTAGCTTTTTTGAAGATCATGTTCTTCACCCACTCCCATTGCATGGCTGACGCCGTTATTTTCTCTATAACACTTTTTTTAGATCTATCTACTGTTATTTTACCAGCTGCTATATCTTTGGCTATTTGAATTGCTACCTTTTCTAAATATTGCATTGTATTGTCCACTGGCTGGCCCAAGCCTAAAAGTTTTGCACAAAATTGTTAGAAAAAAGCTTTTTTACTTTGTAATTTTTTTCACTTTTAGAAAAAAATAATAATTAAGTGGCAATTAAATCTATTACAAATATGTTTACAGACAGACATTGTTGCACTGTGTAACAATGCCCTCAATTATTTAATTATTTATATAATTTTCTTTTTCATGCTATATATAGTAACAATTAACAGAAACAATATAGACAAAATAATATTGAAACAATGGTTGGTAACTTTTAACTTCACTCCGTGTCCTGCATATTGCAGAGCAGGCAGTGTTAACCCGGTATTTATACATTCAGCTTTTATAGTGAGAGTTTACAGTTTTACACAATGATTTTAGAGTCAAGGAATTCAATGCCAATTCAATGCTTCTTGTGACTAGAGTGTGGCAATCGAACCTATGACCATCTTCTTTACAGTCACTCTCTGAGAGATGCTGCTTTATTTGTATGTTATCATTGTTTTTATAATTACTTTAAATTTCCATAGTGACTTAATTGAAAATTAAGACAGATTGCAAAATTTAATAGTAGATATAATATATCAGAAAGATTTATTAATTTGGTTTGGGACTTGAGGATGAGAACTAGGCACCATAAGTTTATTTTTATTTCATGTTTTTAGTGTATGTTGTCACTATTATTACTATAATATTAAATATATTATTGGATAATTACAATATTATAAATCACATATGATACATGTATATGTTTATGCAATACACTTACCAGGGCCAAGTGGTGACACTAACAGATCAACTATACCAAGTTTTTTTGCTTTATCTGCTTTAACATTTTTTCCTGTAAGAGCCAGATCCAATGTGGTTGGAATTGATGTCAATTTTGGCATCCTAGAAATAGAAATTAAAAATCATACATTCACAAACATTTTATTATTTTTTTGATGATTTAACATGTGAAGAAAGCATTTAGTAAATATCAATACAAAAACTAATGTTCCACAAATAAACAGCTTCATGCATTATCTCCGCATAACAATCAGAGGAAATCTAGTGTTCCTTACTTTTTGACCAATTTTTAAGAATTCATTTGTCTAATGTCTAGCATGTTGTCTAACATGAAGGGGAAATGCAAATAACTTAAATGAAAATAACCCACATCAATCATGTTTACAGTTATATGTTTTACAAATAATATGTTTATTATTTCAGTTAAAATGTATAAAAAAAAATTTAAATGTGTTCGATAATATAAAATTCTCATGGACATAATAATTGTATGTAAATTTAATACTAGTTGATTTTTTTATGGCAAATGACTATATATGTTAATAATGTTTATGAAATTTCAGTATGTAAATATTAAGATAATATCTTCATTAGCATTAATTTTTAATTTAAAATATTTTAACATGCATATCTATTTCCCATGTATTAAAAGCTTTTTTTTTATTTATTGATACTAATTAATGATTTTTTTGTTTGCTGTTGATAACAAAAAATAAATATTTTGAGTTAACAGTTTACATGTAGAATTTAATTTTTTTAGCTTCACTTTATCCTGAATATAGCTGAGTAGGCAGAGGGGACCTAGTCCAGACATTGAAAGTAATATTTTTATGTGTAAGAATATGTGGTTGAGTTAACAAAAATTATATAAATTAACCTCTGTGTGCCACCACCTCCAGGTAGTAGACCAAGCATAACTTCAGGCAATCCAAAGGAAGTTTTAGAATCTTTAACCGCTATTCTATATTTACAAGCAAGAGCTGTTTCCAGACCTCCACCCAAGCAACTACCTTGTATAGCTGCTACATATGGTTTCCGAGAAGTTTCAATTTTATGAAATAATTCATGACCTGTTTAAATGAGAAGATACTATTGCTATATTATGACATACAAAATAACAATTTTTTTACTACATTTCTATTATAATATAGTTATACTAATATAAAATGTGAAATTATTTTGCTTTTTATTTCTTTCAGTTTTTACTTAATAAATACATGATACACATATAAATTAATGTTATAATTTGAACAATTGTCAAAATATTATATAAATGTTAATAGTAAGAATACATATCAACATACCAGCTTTTGAAAGAGTGACAACTTGTTCTTTAGTTTTGCAGCTCTCTATCATTCCTATATCAGCTCCGGCAATAAAGCAACCAGGTTTTCCAGATATTAAAACAGCAGCTTCTATAGCTGGGTTGGATTCAATTTCATTTATTATATTACGAACTTCACTCATTACTGCTTCATTTAAAGAATTTACCTAAAATATAATTTAATAAGAGTAATCTATATTTGTGTACTAGGTATAAATGTGTAATGATTATTTTATCTGAAAATGAAAAAATATTACATCATTACTAATAGTAACACATACCTTTACATTTGGTGAGTCTAGTGTAACAACATATACTCCATTTACCAACTTGCATTTCGTATGGGCTTGAGAAGCTGCTGCAGCCGCAAAAGTTCTGCTATGCATACCTATATAATAAAAAAATTACATTAAATGGAATATTTTAAGACAAAAATACTTATTTTTCTGTGTCATATTTTAATTTTGAAAGTTTTTTAGTCTTCTAATACTATCATAATGAATTGGTACTTACAATTTAAAAACTTTATTTTATTGTGGTTTCTGAGAATCTTGAGTGCGTTAAACATTTTACTGTTAGACATATTTAATTACTACTTATTTAAATTACAACTGAATATTAATATGCCCAATAACAACTAAGAATATTTGAACTTAGACTTTGAACCTAAACTTTCTCGTCAGATGGAGGTGGATGGAGGTGATAAAGAGGTACAAGCAAGGAGGGGAGGGGCGAGGTAAATTGACAAGTTGACAAGTGACATAGAAATGTAATTATTAATTGTATATAATCTGTAACGTATATAGACTTAAAATAATAATTGAAATATTTTCAGTTCGGTACTGTATCATAAATTTGTTTCTAGATAAAAAAAATATAATTATTCTGGTTTTCTTTTTAGGTTGAAACAAAATTGATTGTCATACATATTTTACACAATTAATAACACAGGCCTACAAAGAATAAGTTTTGTGTCCAATTCCATTTCTATGTCACCAATTCTTGTATTATTTTTTAAATATGCAATTACGAAAAATTAAAACCAGCAGTAGCGCAGAGGCACAAGCATGTAACTGTAATTAAGACAGGTTGTGGGTTCGATACCCAATCGAGAAAATTAAAGAAATAAATAAAATATATCAGCTTCATGCTGTATCCCGTAGACAGCAGGGTAGGCAGAGTAAAATTCATATCGAACTGGTAACCTCTTCTATTAAAGGCGGAACAAACATAAAAAATTTTTACATCATAAAATAAGAATCTTATAAAAGAAAAGAAATAAAAATTCCTCGACAATAATAATCTCAATAATCATTAAGATTTTTCTTTGATTTTTTTTATTGTGGACAATATAATAACACTTTATGTTAAATAGGATATTAGAGTTAATGAATCACGTGGTCAATATAATATTCTTTTTAAAAAAAAATAACAGATTTTCAAAAAAATAATCCACTGACCACTAGTGACTGAGGGAAGACGCACACACAGCTGTAACCGCTGATGTTAGAAACGTGATTTTGGACAGATGTTTATTTTCATAATCTAAACATCCACTAAGAAGGGATTCTGAAAAATTTTAACCATAAAAGGATGAAATAGGGGTTGAAAATTTGTATGGATTTTTTTTTAGTCGGCACCATTTTAAAAAAAATTAAATACTCTTAAAAATATTTCATTGAACATGTGTTTCGTGTTTTTTAGAATTTACCCCTAAACTAAAAAAATATTCGTATGGTTCAAGCGGGTGAAGTCGCCCTGGTCGGCTAGTATATTATGTAGGTGAATTGGTATAAGTGTTAGGCACATTACATACACATTTATGTATGTACATATTTCTACGACGTCTATGATAAGCTTGGCTTTAACTACCCGTGGCGGTAGATTTTGCAAGGATGACAAAATTGGTTAATTGTATGACTTTGCACAAATAATATCATTATTATGGATTTAACATTTTTATAAGCATCCTAAATATGATTTCTAATAGATAAGACTGTGTGGTGTGTGTAATATAGGTAGGTAATAGTAACCATAGCTGCGCCATTTCGAGTAGGATGGAGAAGCAACTTAAATACTAACATAGATATGAAGCTTTTATTGTTAATAACAAAATGAGTCACATGTTAACACAAATGAAAATAAATAAATAATTAAATAATATTAAAATGTGCAGAAAATTCTCATTGCTCAATTACTAGAAATACCTACTATAATATTTGCTCTATAAAATAGACCATATTTAATGAGCCACGATAAAGTTTATTTTTATATCTTTAACCTTGATAAGTAATGAATACACATAGCTAATTTAAATTTAAAGTGAAAATAAAAATAATATACTAAAGATGTGAAAACCCTGACTGGTATAATATCCGCTCTTTACTCCCTAAGAGCATGGTGAGGGGTGGTGGTCGGTGGGTGGCAGTTAGGGTTTCTCGCATCAAAGACCTACGCATCTCAAGAAACTTCAACAAGTGGCACTTGTAACTACAACTTTTTAAATCTTATTTTTCAGGTAGGTACATACGATTCCGTATATACCTTGCAGAGTCTAGATTGTTTAATTTCTGGCTTATTTTTATAGTAAATTTTTATAGTAAAGCGGAATTTGAACCCGCGCCTCTTTGAAACGCCCAAGCGCTCTGACCACAAGGCCATACGTTCTTAAGAAAAAGTATTCTGATTTCCACCAGTTAATTCTATTATTTTCTCTTTCTATTTAATATAATATAATACAATATCGCAGTCTATCTACTTCTGACTTGTTGAGAACAGGGAGGCAGGAGGTGGTTCGTCAGCCCGTCGTCATGGCTACAAAGTAGTAGGTGCTGCAACAAGTGAAAACGCTATCTAAGGTTACTTGTAAAGTTTTTTACTCAAAATGTCAATTTTGAGTAGCATTTGAAAAATATTAAGGTTCCGCATATAAGAGGTTAGGTAGGCAGAGGGCATCTATGTCCAAAATATTTCGCTCTCCACTTTTCACTTTTCATCGAACCCACAACTGGTCGCGTTTACAGTCACACGCTTGTGCCTATACGCCACAATTATCCTCTTTATTCTGATAACTTAAGGCAAAGTTTTCCGTAGAATTATGATTTTTTTATCTGTTATATCAAGATATTTGATTAATTTACATTTTTTACCTGAGACTTTTCAAACCAATTTTATTTCTTCAATCTAAGTATTATTAATACCAATGATACAACGGCTGTGGCGGCGATTTACAATACTTCATAACTTACATTCTCAATACACGTATATCAATCATGTTCGCCGACATGTTTACAAGTCGAAAACAGTGAGTACTACAAGATATGGCTTTTATTTTTTATATTCAAATTTGGTTTCGACAGAAAAAGTATTTAGCACTTTGACGTGCCAGTACATTTACACGTATAAAATAAGTGGAGATGGAGATGCAAGCATGCATGCATGCGTTGCTGCGTTAGAATATTTAGTTAAAATATTCAATAATATTAAAATCACTTAAAAATAGTGTAAAAATATCTATATAAAATATTTTTAATTCATCTGCTGAATAAAAATCACTTAGGATTTTCACCAACCATCGTGCAAAGGGGAATTGATTCAATTCCCTTGTCCTGGGAGAGGGTGGTTCGCCTGGTCATTATTATCGCTTGCCTCCACATGTGCGTTTTAACGGTAATAATCCGAAACAGAATCAATTTTTTTCTTTTATTTTTTTGTACAATCTTCATTATTTTCAACCTTCTGGATATAAGAAAGAGAGGATAGATCATCTCGTACACCTTTCCTCTAATCGTATATGTATGTTAATAAAATATGTTGATAACAATAATATTTACAATGTGTTTTTAATGAGCATCGCGAAAAACACGTCATACGTAAAAAATATGTTGCCTTAAATAAAATAATACTGTATATATTTTTATAACGTTCTAAACCTGCTGCTGCTGCTACTGTTCAAAACCACAACAATCAATGATAATTCTGAACAAGATCTCTCAACTGAACTTCATATATGGGTCAGTTCAATTAAAAATAATTTTACTTGCGTATTATTGGCTACTGGCCTATATATGTATATAAAAAAACCACGGTCGACCATCGGTCTCGCCCAACGAGGGCCAATTTATAATATCTCCAAGCGTACCTGAGATAAAGGGTCTTGACAGCCAGTAAGACAGACGGACAACAAAGTGATCTTATAAGGGTTCCTTTTTTCCTTAAAAAGCACGGAACCCAAAAAACCACTCAGCAGATTTCTTGTCTATCTGTCTGTCTGTTCGTTTATTCGCCAATCACACAAAACTGACAGAAATAACGGGTTTCATCCCAGTTTTTATTAGTGTCCTTAAAAAAAACACAAAATTACAAGTTACTTAAAATACCGATAACTACTGGATGGAAGTGAACGAATCATAGTTTTCATCATTAATTTAAGTCGATTACTCGCAAGTGAAGCTAAATTATATAATTTTAACTAAAATTGTTAACAGATAAATAATAGTCGAATAAATTAATTAGGTACCTTCCTATTTTATTTAACCATAATTTAAAAGAAAAAAGTACAATTATGTAATGTTTTTTTTAGTTCAGTTAGTTATAATTTTTTAGTCTAACATAAATATCGTTTTCAACGACAACATTCGTGACATTAAAAAAAAATATATAGAGGGTATATTTATATTTGTAAATTTTGATTGTAAAAGTGTGAAGTTTTATAAAAGTTCATATTGTGTAGATGACGTGTGATGCAAAGACATTTTAATAATTGGTAAGTACGTTACATATATTCGTTTATAGTTAATAGATTATTTTTTTCAAGAGTGTAAATAAAAAAAAATATATGAAAAAATCATGTTAAGGAAGTACCAAATATATTTTTTTCAATACGTTCATAAATGCAATATAATTATATATTCGCCTTTTCTTTTTAATGTTTTATATTTCTATCGGTATCGGTATATTATCAAATATGGCTTGATTTTTATGGCATAAGTATATTATAAGGATATCAAAGATTTAAGTGCGGGAACGGAGCCGCCATCTTAGTAGATACAAAGTAACCTCTAAAGGATATTATTATGTATTATAGTGAAAAAATAAAAAGAATGTGTGATTCTTCTGTACAATATATTTATTCCACATAAGTACGGACACCGAAGAGTTATGATTTTATTATAAGTATATACGTAGGTAGTAAGATATTTTTTTAAGTAATTGATTATCTTTAAGGTTTAAATAATTTTCAAATTAGACATACTAATTGCGTTGCAAATATAAATTATATATAAAACAGGAACGTAAGTTAGTGTATTAAGTAAATAATTTAAGCGGGCGAAGCCATGAGAGGGTCGCTAGTAAGAATAATATTTAAAATGTTTTATGAGCATTGCGAAAAAACTTAATACGAAAAATTTTATGCCTGGCTTAACGAGCACTAATGCTATAATTGAATTAATTATTGTTATTTATATTATGTTAAGATTCCATTACGATAATTATAACAACCTAAATAAATATAGATAAAAGTTATTAGATCCATATTATTTTAGAATGTGCTCCGCGTTAGCGTTGTGTTGTTGTATCGTTTATGTAACTAAAAATTGCAGGTATTAAAAAGTTAACAAAATTTCAACGAAAATTCTGGATTTGGATGGATGATGGATGGATCTGGATCTTCTTGAGAATTCTGGAGACATTGCGACTTGAGTGGCGGAACTGAACGACGCACTTTGCCTTGACATCAGAGCAAAGAAATGAAAATATTCAATAATTTCATTTCCTCGAGTGGGAATCGAATCCATCCTCTTGTGATCTCAAAAAGATTTAAAATTCACTTTATTCACAATTCATTTAATTAATTCACTGATATTTTTTTCAAGGACTGAAATAAATGTATATTGCATATTCATATTTTTATAGGGCGCTGCTGCTTAAAACCACAACAATCAGTGATAAATCGGAACAAGATCTCTCAACTCAACATCAGACATGGGTAAGCTCACCATAAACTCGCCTAAGCCTATTAATTTAATTAAGCTGAATATTTACAAGTTTTATTTAATTAGGTTACCGTGTTGTACCGCCTGAATAGTAGTCCCACAAGTATTTACTATTTTAATCTACTAGTTTTAACTAATATACATACATCCTATCTAAGATATAACATAAAACAGTGTATAGTACTTTATTATGATCTACATACGTCACGCCAGTAATGAAATTAAAATGTGAAATGTGACACACTATGTGCAGGAAAAATGAGACAAAGGTTTCGTAGAAAATTTAAACGCGGGAAATACCGATATACCTAACGATTGAACCTGCATTGAAGTTAGCTGGAGTTTTTATTTTTACATTTCTTTTAGTCTGATCAGATTTATCCCTTTAGATTTTGAACTAGAATTCCAAGTTCCAATTATTAAGTATTTATTAAGTATTCCTATTTATAATATTTATTTTATTACATTATAAATAATGGTAAGAATCTAGAATATTTTACATTTATTGCGACTTTTAGAAAACAACAGCAATAAACATTAATTTATGGTATTTGGTTAGTATAAAGCTATAAAGCTAAAGCTATTTTTCAAGTGTAGAGTCCTAATTTACAAATTTCAGATAATGATAAATGTAAATATATGATAGTATTAGGTTACAGCACTTATTGGATTATCCATTACTTGTATAATTTGGGGAAACGGCTCATGCGCTAAAGTAATCTAGTAAATTGAGTGTATACTGTATAGCTTATAGCCTGATCCTTCGTATAGCATATATAAAGTGGCGGGCGCGGCGGCGCGGGTAGTGTGCGGGAGGTATCGGTCAGAACGCGCCGTGATTTACCGCTGTCTATAAACGGACATTCTCCTCCTGATTTATTCTGTGATAGTTTCCTTTTCACATAGTATTAAACACAATTTGGTAAGTGATAATTATTATTACTACTATTTTCCATTTATTTTAAATTCCTATTTTTAAATCTGTAAACAATAAGAAGATATTAATTTTATATAAATTAAATAATGAAAATATTTGTTTTAAGCAAAATAAATTACTCAGACTAAGTAAGTCTGCTATACATTGATGTGGAAAAGTTATTTTAAAAAAATACATACGTTATTTTATATTTAGTTAATTTAATTTAAGGAATAAACTCTTAGGCAATAGCAAAATGCTCAGAAACGACTTTAAACTTCTTAATACACAAACAACCTTGAAATTGTGTACATTATTGCATCGACATAATATTGTCCTTTTAATTCTAGTAAGCACGAATTCTTTTCACATAGATATTTACTTTCAATCGTAATCAGAAGCCTTGACCTTCCTTGTCTAGATTCATTGATAATGTTGATAGAGTAAGCACACTAGCTTACTCGACTTAAAGCAATATTTTCATTCTCTACTCATATATCAATATCTCTGTATGTCAATAATATAATAATATCTACAATACCAACACAGTTCTTTAGATATCTTTATCCTCCATTAATTTAATATTAAATTGATATATACTTAGCAAATATATATTTTCAATTTTGCTTATATTTTAATCCACTTGATTTCTTATTGATATAGATATAGGCTGATGAATTAAAATTTTAATATTAGAAACTATCACTGCTGTAACGGAATAAAATATGAAAATATTAAAACTTGTAACTAATAAGTTATTTTTAGCTCCGAATATTATACTTAATTATAAAGAGTTATACTTAATTATAAAGAGTAACATAGTTTAAAATAATATTTTATTTCAACATTTAGGTACTTACTTCCTATTTTAAAATCGAAAATAATACCTATATATTCCTAGTCAAAATAAAAAATATTTTTGAGTTATATTTAACTACAATTTAGAAAGTACAATAAATTTCGTAATCATTTATTTATTTCAACGCGTTGTAAATTGTCGCTTGGCTGCTATATAAAAAAAGCAAATATAAAGAGAATTTATAAATTTAGAACTTTTGGATTTTTTTTTGATAAACAAATAAGACTACACTTTCACTGCAAAGCAGTCTTTCAGTATTTAAATTTTATCAATTAGGACATCGACTTTTAGCGCATAAGGAAAACCTACCTCGTTTAACGTCACAATATGTGTGTTTAAGTTTACCGTAGTAACAGGGGAAATCCCTAATGGCAGTTATTACAAGAATTCAAAATTCCACCTTTGAATATTTATATATTTTATTATCATTTATAAATACAACATTATTATAAGTAATTGAACATTAAGTTATTTATAAATACAATTTTGTTTATTGCTTTTATAAATAGGTTTATTATTAAAATCTTAGCAATCTAATCTCGATTAAAATTACTAATAGATATTCTTAATTAATGCAATGATCAACACTATGTCATTAAAATACATAAGAAAAAAAATTATATTAAATTTTTTCAGCAATTCTTTAATTTATTGATGTGTTTTAAATAATTCTCGCATATAAAATTATAATGTACCTATTACCTAAATTAATTGATTAAGTTTTTCCTTTTTAGAATGTTGAGCAAGCGACTAAATGCTTTTATTAGCTTCACGCATAGCAGAGTAGGCAGAGGGAACATGATAACCTAGTGTTATGACACTCTGTTCCCGTTAAAAGACACTCCCGTTCCCAACTTTCCGCCGAATTCTCGAGGCAACGAAATTCTTGCCCAGTTAATGGTATATTTACAATAGATACCTACAATCAGATTTGCCCTCTAAGTAATTCTTGAAAATATTTAAAATATTAATTTATTTGTAGTATATTAATTAGTCCCTAAGATTAATGGATCCACTTGGTGTAATTGAGCCGTACTTTTCAGTTTTAAAACGCTATCTAGCGTGATCATCTTCGCCTTGACCGTATCCAATAGTATCAATGATAATATAATTATTGCAAGATTTATTTTAGCACATTGTTTCTTTCATAGTATTATTAGTACTTAGTAATAAGTTTTTATATAAAAATAGTTTTTTCAGTACTTGTATTAAATTCGTACTTTCTGTGGACCTACAGTTATGAAATTGGGCACTGTGAATACTTACAACTTACATGTATTTTTGTTTAATGGCCGTGGTCCTGTGCCACCTACTGTAGCAAAACAGATTCATTATAATCTACCTTCTATATATATAAAAGGACTTGTCCTCACTGACTGAGGTAAGACGCACACGCACAGCCGTAACCGCTGTGCGTAGAAACGTGAAATTTGGACATGTGTACTTTTGTTATCTGGACATCCACTAAGAAGGGATTTTGAAAAATTTTAATCCTAAAGGGGAGAAATAGGGGTTGAAATTTGTATGGAAAAAAAATTAAATCGGCACCGATTTTTATAAAATTTTAAATTTAGATTTTTAAAAGTATTTAATTGAACACGTGTTTCATCGTTTTCTACAATTCTTCCCCTAAGGGTGCAAATAAAAGGTTGAAAGTTTGTATGGAGAAATTCTTAAATCTCACTGATTTTTATAAAATTTTAAATTTAGACTCCTAAAAATATTCAATTGAACACATGTTTCAGGGTTTATTAGAATTCACCCTTAAATAAGCTAGCGAAGCTGCGGGCGTCCGCTAGTAATAACATAAAAATAATATAAGTAATTTGTATAATGCAATTCTATAAAGCAATCAAAGTTACTTGTTTAAGTTTTGAGATAAATTAATTTTAATTAAAAAAAAGTATCAACGTTATGCATATTGATTAAAATTTCAGAAAAAAATTGTATGAGACAACTTTAACAAAGCTTTCTTTCTTGCCTTTGAAAGTTTACGCAACGTTACAATTTGTATTTACTTTTTAAGACGATTTAAATTAAATATTATTTGATGCAAGAACACTATAATGTTCTACTAATGTTCTACTACTTCAATTTATAATTAACTAGTGGTATTGTATATACATATAGATATTTAGTCTTTTGACACGCACATGTTAATATCATGGAGTTTGGTTAAAGCTATAGATACAGTTATCACCACATGTTTATTTTATAACATGGCTAGCGTACGCGAGAATAGATATGTGAATAAGATTTTTTTTTGTTTTTGTTTGTATAATTAAATAATATACAATCGAAAATTATAGACATCTTGTGTTTGACTTTAGACAGCTTGTGTTTTTATTAGATTCTGCAAAACAATCTTCGGATAGTCATACAATATTAGATACACCAATTTACGTCAATTTCGATATATTATATTCAACGACGGGTTTTGAAAACTAATTTGTTGGCCTTGTATGTTGAAATTGGCTGATTACGATTTAAAACGTATTCTAATAGTGTTGGTTAGCAGCGTGGTGTGCCCGCGAGGTCCTTGGGTAACCTCGCACCACTTGGCGGCTTATGCAACTTGCGCCACTCTCTCGGCATTGAACGAATTAAATGTAGTAATATTTCAATTATTTAATATAATATTTTATATCATAAGAACAATATATTAATTTAGTTAATTAAATTAAGAAGATTTAAATATTTTATAGTATTTATAAAATATTGTCTAAGTGGTCTTATATGAAACTTTGTTTGTATTTAAGGTCTAGCATGGATCCTTTGAAATTCAAAATTGGTTTGTTACATAAAATAGTATTTATCTTGAAAATTGTTTTTGTTTTGAGCTTATTTGTGTATTGCTTATTTTTTACTAATATTAGTCATAATAATTATTGGCTGTTTTATTTTGCCTCTTATTATAAAACTATACGTAGTAGATATTATACTTAGTGATAATATTTCGTGGAAATAAAAACGTTTATTGTTTTTCTTATAGATCCAATGGAAGCAAAGGAGTTCAAGGATTTCGCCAAGGCGATGGCTGATTACATCGCGGAGTATTTAGAAAATATACGCGACAGGTAAATTAAATATAAATACTTACTCCAAATACATAAAGTCAATGAAATATTTTTTAATTATTTACCTTTATGTGTTCTTACTTCCTATTAAATTCATTGACTTATATTAATTCATTTTTAATTTCAGACAAGTGGTACCATCTGTTAAGCCAGGTTACCTACGGCCATTGATTCCCGACCAAGCTCCAAACAAGCCTGAACCCTGGACAGCTGTGATGGATGACATCGAACGCGTAGTCATGTCGGGCGTTACACACTGGCACTCGCCGCGTTTCCATGCCTACTTTCCTACAGCTAACTCCTATCCTTCTATTGTAGCTGATATGCTGAGCGGTGCAATAGCATGCATTGGATTCACTTGGGTAAGAAATAAGCATTAGCGTATCTAGAGACATGGACTGGACTTTAGCTTCGAACATATACGAGTATATTCGTGATAATGTTGTTTCTTTAATTTTTCGGGACAAATTTATTCTGGGGTAGGCATGGCCCATCCCCTTCCTACGCTAATGGAAATAAGAACAAGACACTTTGTTTGTGCTTAAAGTATTGCTTTCAATTAATGATAAATTGTTAATTATCGAACCTAGTAGATTATTAAAAAATATTTCTACCTATACACAAAAATTTATGCTGTGGAGATCAATGTCAATGACAAAGTCAATGGTTCCGCTATTAACGCGGACAAGGAAAACGAGTAGGCTTGTATGAATTAACTACCTACTCATGTGGTTTTATAATATTAAAGTACGAAACGGAATATGATTTCTTGGAATAAAAAATATTGTTATTTGTTGTTAAGTTTTATATAGTACCTTAATATCATATAGTATGCGAAGGCCATGGCTTAGTACATACATATACTTATTTTGTATTACATACCCATGATATACAATCTGTTAACATATTAGTTGCATTATAAGTTGTCGTTGTCGTTGGATTTTTTTGTCTGTTTGTTTATTGTACCCAAAAATTATTGGAGTGATTTCAATGAAGCTTTTTTTGTCAACCATCAACGTTGTATCTCTTGGAACTACTTACGCACATTGTATGGTAACTCCCAAATTTCGACACACATTAACCGTAGTAATAAACCAAAACTATACCATAATTAAAGATATATAATAAAGATATCTTGTAAATTGTTATAGATCGCGAGTCCAGCGTGTACTGAGTTAGAGGTCGTGATGATGGACTGGCTTGGTCAAATGCTTGACTTGCCTAAGGAGTTCTTGGCTTGTTCAGGCGGAGAGGGTGGCGGCGTAATCCAGGGTACAGCTAGTGAAGCCACCCTTGTCGCTCTCTTGGGTGCAAAGGCCCGCACTATGCAGAGGGTCAAGGAGCAGCACCCTGAGTGGACAGAAGTTCAGATACTATCCAAACTTGTTGGATATTGTAACAGTAAGTATTTTATATTCGTACCGATATGTAAATGTAAAAATAGAGTGTACAAAGTAAGGTGAAGTATGTTTATAGAAAGCTTACCTTATCTTTATAATAAATTAAAATATTATTCATTTTATAATAGACTATGTGATGAGAACGATTGTACTTTAAAGGTATCAGGACAAGATGCTCTTTAAATAACCAAAGTTCATTAAAAATAGAATATATAAACTAATATGTATGTTTTAATATCAATTAGAACAAGCTCATTCATCTGTCGAGCGCGCTGGTCTCTTAGGCGGCGTCAAACTGCGCAGCTTGAAACACGACAACAAGAGAAGTCTTCGAGGTGAAACTTTACAGGAAGCTATTGATGAAGACATCCGCAATGGACTCATTCCATTCTATGTAAGCATTGGTGTCCTTTACTTTGGGTATTCGCACTCTATGGCATAATAGTAATTAGTCCTAAGTTTATAATAATAAGAAGATAAATATTTTTTTATTTTTGTAAATACAATTTTTAGAAAGTCTACCCCAATGGGCTATCTATCCGGTTTTACCCTACACTATACCTACATATTTAGTAGATACTATATTTATGTAATAGAAATAATATAAAACGTATCCGTACCTATTACCGTTCAGTTTTTGTTAGTAGGTAGGTATTATTGAACATCAATCATATTGAAAACATTGGCATTATGTTATAAACAAAACCCAAATAGTGGGTTAGTAGGTTACTTATATGTATGCATAAATTAAATTAATCTTATCTAAATATTAAAAATATAAATTTCAGGTGGTAGCCACATTAGGCACTACATCGTCATGCGCTTTCGACGCCCTCGATGAGCTCGGAGACGTATGCCAGGCGCGCGACGTGTGGCTGCACGTGGACGCCGCGTACGCCGGCTCCGCCTTCATCTGCCCCGAGTATCGCTACCTCATGAAGGGCGTCGAGAAGGCCGACTCCTTCAATTTCAACCCTCACAAGTGGATGCTGGTCAACTTCGACTGCTCCGCCATGTGGCTGAAACAGCCGCGTTGGATCGTTGACGCCTTCAACGTCGACCCTCTGTACCTTAAGCATGACCAACAAGGATCTGCCCCAGACTACCGCCACTGGCAAATTCCTCTCGGACGTCGTTTCCGTTCACTAAAAATATGGTTTGTTCTCAGATTGTACGGTGTTGAAAACATCCAAAACCATATTAGAAAGCAGATAGCCTTGGCCCAATCATTTGAAAAATTGTGCCTCGATGATGAGAAGTTCGAAATATTTGAGGAAGTTACTATGGGGCTAGTTTGCTTCAGATTAAAGGGTAGCAATGATATCAACGAGGCACTCTTAAGACGTATCAACGGTCGTGGAAAAATTCATCTTGTACCTTCTAAAGTAGATGATGTTTACTTCCTTAGACTTGCAATTTGTTCCCGTTACACGGAAGAAAGCGACATTCACAGTTCCTGGAAGGAAATTAAGGAATCTGCTGAGGAAGTCTTAGCTGAAAATTAATAATCGTAGACAATTTGCTCTAGTTCAAACAGGCTTTGCGTGTACGTTTCATTCATGTTTAAATGTAGATAAAAACATATGTATCCTATTCCTTCTATATCGTTGTCAAAGTATAAGGCGACTAATTTTATAATAGTTTCATTAAGTCAAACATCATCATACGAAAGTGGTCCATATAATATATCTACATAATATAAATAATTGCCAAAATAGTTACTTTAGGGATATATTAATAATGCTCTGTGAAAAGTCAGTAAGCGTTAATTGATGTTAAAATTTACGAGTAAAAAAGAAAAATATATGCTTGTATGTAACGATTTGATTTCATATTAACGCTAACTGAGTTCTCTGAGCTTAACTTAGATATCTACTGTATACCTATCTATTTAACCAAATTATATTATATTGTCTACTAAGTACTGTTGAAGTTCTATATAGTCGTTGATTCTTGCCACTTAAATATAGGTATTAATGTGAGTATTTGTTATGAAAAAAAAAAAACTCAAAAAGTACGTTAGAATTAAGCGGCATATAAGTATTTCATTTAACTATAATTATTACGTATTTATGAACTTATTTATATTTAAATAAATGACAATAATAAAATTATATGTGTAACGTAACCTACTATTAGAGAGCTACTACACGACAACAAATAATTTATTTAAATATTCGTTACAATTAATTTATTATCAATTTATATAAAAGATAATTACTTATATACAAATTTATAGTTTTTTTATATATCACTGGTAAAATACGCACGCAAGATATTTATAAACATATTGATAAAACAACTTTTATGGGTATTTTATTTGTTGCTTATCTATACCTACGATTGGAATCTATTTAGTAAGTATCCCACATAAAATAAGGACATTATATATTGTATGTTGTTTATCTGTGATGTTGTGTTTATTTATTAATAATTGTAAGTATTGCCGTATTAAATTTATAAATTTTAAGTAAATTATATAAAAATTAAAATATATTCGTTTCATTGTTTTTCCCTTACTTAATTTAGATGATAATTAATGAATTAAGGTCGGTCGTAGCGGAGGAGCACAGGCGTGTGACTGTAAACACAACAGGTTGTGGGTTTCATTCCCACACGAGGAAATGAAATATTTAATATTTTCATTTCTTTGCTCTGAGTTTTAAGGCAAAGTGGGTCATCGAGTTCCACTACTCAACACGCAATGAGCCTAGAATTCGGCGAAAAGTGGGGAGCGGAGTGTATTAACACTATGCTCCCTCTGCCTACCCTGCTACATGCAGGATTCAGCGTGAAGCTGAAAAAAATAATGAATAAAACGTGGGGCCAGTCTTAGCATGTCGGGAACGCAACCCCATAAGATTTTCCGGTATCGAAGTGTTAAACGCGGCTAAAGTTTTCACATTAAAAAAGCGTAATGGCGTAGGTATTATTATTGTATATTGTTTATTAAATCAGTTTTTTTTAATATATATCTGTTCATTACATTGTAAATGGCCATAAGTTATTTAAACAGAGGAGAATATATTAATCTTCTAGATAGACGTAAGCTGTCTTTCGGACAGTCAAAATTAAGCAGTTATGGCACAATAATTTTTAACTTTTTGTACGCTATTATTACTTTTTCAATGGATGAAAATGAAATTGTTACGTAGAACATTTACGTGGTGTAAGTCTAGGAGAGTTGGAATTGAAGATCAAATATTGGGAATAATAGATATATCTTATAGGCATTTAAGTAAATCTGTCAGCGCTTCGAAACAGGAGTGCATTTTAGACTCGTGTAGCATCAATCCATCATGCAAAGAGCCACGTGTTATAATAGTGGGCGCCGGGATGGCGGGTCTGTCGGCTGCAAGCCGACTTACTCAATGCGGCATACGGAATTTTCTAGTTTTAGAAGCTAAAGAAAGGTTCTCCACTAAGATTCCAACTATTATTAATAATTTCTAATACCCTGTTCTTGTTATATTTCGCTGTCCATTTAAAATTAAAACTAATTTGTTATATTTCGTTATTGTTTACAGCAATGCAAAACATGCAAATCTTATTGCAATATGTCTTTTTCCAGACCAGGCGGAAGAATACACTCTTGTTGGCTGGGAGATGTTATTATTGAAATGGGAGCGGAATGGATTTTTGGTGCTTGCCTACCTAATTCTATCTACACATTAGCATCACAAGACCGGCTACTACAGGCACCTTTGTCCCGGCTAGATTCTACAAAAGGTTTATTTTGCACCAGCGAAGGGCGCGCGATCGACTTACCAGTCACAATAACAGCTTACCATACATTCCGGCAAATAGAACAACAAGCTGCAAATTTATTTCGCTTAGGCTGTGAGCAACAACACGGTTCCTTACTTAATTTTGTAGGTTTGCGCATACAACAGGAACTATATAATTTTCCTGAAGACCAGAGATATGACGCGGCCAGAGTTATGTTTGGTTTAACAAATGTGTTGAGAAGTAGATGCGGTGACGACTTATCACTTGTGAGTGCCGATCAGTATGGCAGTTATATTGAATTACCTGGTGGGAACGTACGGGTACCGTTGGGATACGTCGGGGTTATTGCACCGCTACTTAGAGGCTTACCCGATAACTGTATTCGGTACAATAAGCCTGTCAATGTAATACGTTGGGGAAGGGGCCAGACGGGAAGCGGTCGCGCTTTAGTAAAATGTTGCGACGGTGAAGAGCTATTCGCTGATTATGTTATTGTTACAATTTCTTTAGGGTGTCTCAAATGCCAAGCAGATAAACTATTTGCTCCTCCGCTTCCAACTTGTAAGTTAAATGCCATATGTTGTCTAGGATATGGTCTTAGTGATAAAGTATTTTTGGAATACGCGGAGCCATTTTGGGTATGTCATGAAGGTAATTTAAAATTAGCATGGTCAGCTGAGGAATTACAGTGTAGATGTGATTGGACTCGTGGCGTTAGCTCTATCGATGAGCTTCCTGGCAGTAAACATGTGTTGTGCGCCTGGATTTCTGGGCAAGAAGCTGCTATGATGGAAGCAACGCCAGATAATGATGTTGCGGAAGGGCTGACTTGCCTTTTACGCAGATTTACAGGAAATCCATGTCTACCATACCCTGAAATGTTGTTACGATCTAGGTGGGCTCTGGATCCCCATTTCTGTGGAGCTTACTCGTACATGAGCTGCACCTCAACTGTAAGTCATCAGTGTGAATTAGGTACCCCTGTCCCGGGTCCCTGCGACCCACAGCCACCTGTACTTTTATTTGCTGGTGAAGCAACGGTGCCAGGTCATTTTGCCACTGCGCACGGCGCTAGATTAAGTGGAGTTCGCGAAGCGGAACGAATAATACAATTAACCAAAAAATTCGACGGACCCCCTCGTTAGATACCTACGCGTATCTGATTTATATTGTTTTGTTTATTCATTGTCTTTTGAGAAGTGCTTGATAAAAATATTGATCGTTTTTTGTTTATTTAAATTTGCATCCTATCTCTGCTTTATATTTGAAGATTCTCAGAAGTTAACCGGGAAATTAATCATAATTTAAACACATTAAAAATTAATTGTTCCTTCATAACAAACATGTTTTTGTAAAAAAAACAATTATACACATAAAGAACTTTATTTTTAATCACTTTTGAATAGCACTGGAATAAGATTCATGATGAGATTTTTCACTTAATCTAACATAACATGGTTTTTTTAATATTAAGTGCATGCATATATATTTCCTAATAGAAAGTAATGAACATTTATAATTTTATTAAAACACATTAAAAACCTTTTTATAATACTAATATTAGTAATTAAAACAATTCAAGGCCATGTTGGTACATAAATATTGTTTCATGAAGTGTAAGGTTACGAAATGGTTAATTTATCTTTTTAGGATAGTTTAAATTATTCTCCAAACTATACACTTTTTGACATAAAAAATAATTCTTTAATTTCATTAAAAACAATTTTCTTCAGAACAAACAATTTTCTTATATCTTTAAGTTGTTTCGAGACACATTCAAATATTGTTGGCCTTTTCCTTAAAAAATCTGGTCTTATATTAAAAAATTTAGTACTATTTGTTGGCACATATATTCAAGATTAAAAATTATTTTAAAAAGACTTTGTTATTAAGGAAAGCTTTTTTATTATTTTTATTAAGTTTGTAATACTTCACAGGTCCTAATATTATTTACTTAAATATTGAACTCTATGCTTATATAAGATAAATAAGTTAATACCCATTGATATTAAAATCTAAAAATTGACATGTAAAATCAAAATAAATATGTTACATTAAAAATGATATGCATAAATAATATAAATTATGATTAGATCTTACATCAAAGCAAAAGCACTATGTGAGATCCATCAGTCAAAATGCAATATCTCAGAAATCGGAAAGTGTGGAATGAAATGTCTTAATACTAAGTTCCTTATGCCAACCCTGCTAGGAGTAAATCTTATATACTATATTTTATCCCTACGAGAAAGCTTCCTCCATCAAGAGAGCCACATGAAACATCTTCAAAATGAATTTTTACACTATCATTGACAAAAAACTTATCTCTCTTTTGAACTGCATAGTAATAAGGATAATAATTTACATGCTGAGGCCAAGTAAAAGATATTCTGTAAATTTGGTTCATATTAAGCAATATAGGGTTATCAATTCTTATATCAATTAGAGAATCATGATCCACAATCATTTTGCAAACTATCTCCCTCACAAGAGTGCTTTCATCTTCACAAAATATTGTAATATTAAATTGCTCACAATAAGTTTTTGCAACTGTGTTATAGTAATTAATAATTGGTGAACTTCTTGAGGGGATATTTAACGAGCTTAGGAATATAGATTTGGTACTTTTTATCCTTGTCTCTACTATAGCATTGTTTTGATTTATGACCAGAGGGCATTCTGATCTGATTGGAGTACGCCGGCATAAGCCCCAATGTAGCTTGATTGTCTTCCGAACATTAAAATTATTATTACATATAGCTATATTTTTGTCATTTTTAATCATTTTGCCTTTATCATATTTTTTTATGTCTGATATTTCTTTGCTACTCAATAAATTTTCTTTAAGATTTATAATTTCATTGAGATCCTCTTGAGAAAGGCTATAAAATCTCAGGTATTTAAATATGTCATTTTTATCTAAGACTTCTCTACGATTTTCAATTGTATTTTCTATACCATTTTGTTCACAATAATAACTTGTCCATTCATATACATGTTTAATGAGATCTTTTTCTGTAATATTCATCTCAATGTTTTTAATTACTTTTTGCATACAAGAATAGGTAATATCAGCTTTGTGTTCTCTAAAAAAATATTGAATATGTTGACAAAACAACTGTAAAGCACATGACACCACTTCTTTGTCTTGCATGTATTCTGGATAGTTTAAAATGCTGATAACATTATCAATGTTAATATTTGTAACTAGGTAAGCTGCACAAGTTTCTGTTAAATATTCTAACATATACTTTCTGGAAGCATACATTAATTCATAAGCTTCATCAACAGATTTTATATCCACTTTATCAGTGTATATATAAGTGAGTAAAATTTCGAATATATTTGGTTCGACATCAGTTATGGTAACATCATCATTATTAGACAAAGGCCCATAAAACATTGCTTCAAAAACTGGACTTGTAATTCCTAGTATTAATTTATGTGCTTTAAATTTTTTACCACATACTAAAAAGTTGCAATCGCTCCATTCGTAAGATTTTAATAATTTGTTGACACGATCATATAAAGTATTATTATCTCTATATCCAGACATGTGGAACCCCATCTAAAAAAAATGATAAACATTTTTTATTATTTCGAGTAATAAAACTTTAAAAATCCATATAAATAATTTAAAATTGCATAGGCACACACTAGTTCTTTATAATAAATAATTAAACATGTTTATATAACGGTATATGCTAACAACCTGTTTTCCAAGTAACCTTGAACTTGGAATATGAACTGGGATATACACAATATAATTTAAATATAATAAATAATTTCTAATCGATATAAAAAAATTGCAACAATACCTTAAATTATTGTATTAAGTTTATGGTGGATGAGTAGCCGTAAATTGTAATACGTATTCACTCAATTAACACCCGCCGATATTTGCAAACAAAGATGAGACTTGTGAGCGAGTAACAAATTATTCTTCCTATAAATCCATTATTGAATTATTGATCAACAGAATTATTTGACGGAATTAGGTGATATGGAGAAATATTCTTGTAGCACTCTCTTCTAAATTATTAAAACTGAGACTAATGTGATACGTCGATATACAATAAAATATGTATATTGTAATGAAAAACTAAATTTCATTTATTTAAATTGTACTTTGATATTTTCATGTTTCTATTACCATGTTAGAAAATTATATAAAATTTGTTGCGATTTCAATATTTATAAAATTTTATATAATAGATAATTCAATACAGTTTAAAGGAAATCGTTTATATTTTATACATATTTTTGTTTTTCCTAGTAAATTTTCCTTTGTCATTGGTTGATAACTAAAGGTGAAAAATCAATCCAAATTCCAAATAATCAAAAAAGTGGCGCTGCTAGCGCTAATTCTAATCGGTCTGTTGATCGATTTATAGTTAGTTTTACATGAAATAATAGTTTTTCTTATAAATCCAGAAAAACTATTACTCATGTAGTAGAACCCAAAACAGTGAAATAGTGAATTTTAATTTTATTATCTGTTTCTCTGTGCGTTTGGGCACGTTAATCTCAGAAATAGCTTAATCGATTCAAATGTTTTTCTTTCATTATTGAATATTATTTGATTCTGGCAAGCTTCACCACAATTCACCATAACATTTAGTTATATTTTGTTTTATTACAATGGGTATTAAATAAAAAAGTTATATCAATTTAAAGCATGTTGTTAAAAATATGCAACTTCACGTTTTTCGTTTCTCGGCATTGCGTCCCGCCTTTGAACTAATGCGGGATATAACGTGAAACTAATAATATACCGTATTAAAAATCACTAATTAATAAAGATAATATTTTAAAATGAACTTTTCATTGGTTCTTAGATATGGATATTTCATAATATATACTTAGGAGACTTCTGTGCTACAAATGTCAACTGTCAAATATAGTACTGCAATGTGTCAATGTCGCTGTCAATATCATTTTGACATCCCGCCATTTTCATTTTTATTATTAAGTTACTAATTTAAGCGGGAAGACATATTTGGCCCTCATATACTTGAGGTTACACGCGTTGTAGTCGATGTGATTTGTTACTAGGTTGTTAATAGATAATTATTAGCAAGTTATAAAGTAATTTAAATGTTTTAATTAATAAATATTGTGAATTGGTTAAAAGAGCTGCTATAATTAACACTGAGTAAATACCTATATGTGTTTTCGAATGTTGTTGGTGTTTTATATAAGTTTCTAGTTATATAAACTTCAGTTTATACTTATTTTGATTTTTAATAAATAAGATTGTATTTGTAACATTAGTGTTGTGTAGTTTTCTTTTGATATTTCACTTCTGAAACCTAATTATATTTAACCATTTCTGTACAAATAATCAAGAATTTAACTGATTATGGCGTTGCGAACATGCCAGTTGAGCACAAATCACTTCGCCAATGTCATGTGGAGAACACATGAAGGAGATTGGAGGGTAAAAAAGAGAAAATAACATGATAATTAATTATTGAGCTTTTTACTTAAAATAAAAATACTTAGCTATAAATATACAAAAATGTAAAATGTAAATAGCTACAAATGTACAATATAATACGTTAGAGTCTATTTTTAGATTGTGTGAAAAGCATTATTTTTAATCACGATAAATTCGTTTAGAAATAAATATCGAAATACACGGTACGATATATTTCACCATGCGACATTTTTTTATTATCCGTGAATTGTAATTTATCTATATGAATTTTTGTGATCTGTCAATATTTATAATCTACTACCTACTTTTTGTATTGTAATTTATTTGTATATCTGTTTAAGTTTACTTGTAGTGGCGCGCCGGTGTAATGGCATTAGAGTGGTAAAATTTTATTAATAATGAAATGAAAATGAAAAGCGATATTTCTATTATCGTATATATATGTGTTTATAATGGCCTCGACATTTGACGATACAGTATTGGATTTTGATTTAAACTTTCTACAACAACCGCCGACTGTTGTGGTAAGATAGAGGTTATAATAAATTTTCATAAATTGAGCTCTTAAATTTAGACATTGAAATATTTATATACATTAAATTTATTTAATGTTTAATTCTGAAAATATGGAATAATTATTATTACATGCATTTCGAATATTGTATTTAATAGTTATATTAAGCATGGATTGATACTGTGTAATAACTTGTTTTCCTCTTGAAAAGTATGAAATAATACACTTATGATATCATAAGTTAATTTTTTTAATAAATATACTGTTAATAAGTATTAGTAATTTCATTTTTAATTTTCAGAACGATTGCAAGTATGATAAACAACGAAAATCAATACATATTGCAAAAAAGAAGATTATTGCCACTCAGTAAGTAAAATGTTAAGACATGCTTTATGTTATGGATTTCTGTTTTAGGCTGTGTATTTTAATTTATTTTATTTTTGTAGTTCATTAATAAGAAAATATTATGCTAAAAATGAACAATTTGAACAGACTGAGGTTCTACGTTTGGCTGCTAAAGAAGAATGTAGACAAGTTTGCATGGACTATAAAGAAACTTTAGAAAAATGTACTCAGTTTGAAAAGGTAAATATTGTTTATAATTAATATAAAATACTGGTACAATCCTGGAATCAAACCATTTGTAAAAATGTATATATTTTTTTGTTGTAAACAATATACATTGAAAGATATGTACAGATTGTTCTCAATTAAACAAAAAGTTATTTACTCACTATCAGTTTTGCTAACATTTCCTTTAGTGATTAATCGTAAATAATATTACTGATTCTAAGTTAAATTTAATCATGTGTAAATTTTATATCATTACTTATATTCTAGGATGCTGTTATACTTAAAACAAGAAATAAGGAGTTAGAAGACAGTAATATTTTATTGCAAAACCAGTGTGAAGCAATAAAATCTCATGCTAATCAACTGCAGGTATTTTTTTTTAAATTACTATAATATTTTAATTTACTTTATACTGCATTTTGAAGAGAGAATTAAATCATTACCACATTGTGTTCATAAATATTTCCCTTAAGGAAATTGAACATACAACCATCTTATATACAGTGGAATAATTGAGCAGAAAATGAGGGAACAGATTGTTTTAACACTTGGTTACTACTGCCTATGCTCTGCTTTATGTGGGATACAGCATGAGGGTAAAAGAAAATTTATAATTTGTTAAAAAAATTCTGATATTTATAAATATTTTTTACAGGTACTAGTTAATGAGCATGAAAGCACAATTGAAGTATTAAAAGTAGAGAAACAATTGAATAAAAACAATACTAAAGATAGTGTAACCAAGCTAACAGAAATTCAAAATGATAATGAAACTCTTCTCAAACATTTATGCCTTATTAGAGACATAGTAATTGGTAAAAGTAAGTAAATGTTAATTTTATTCCATTTATGATTACAGTGTTAACTCTAAATAACATCTATATTACCTCTAAATAACATCTACATAATACTATGGTTGGCTTTGCTTGATTTTACTACAATGCTACATTCTATATTACGGTTCTCTCAGGAATTATTGAAAAATGTGGTATCATTGAAGTTTAGATTCAAGCAGTGTGTGCGTTTGTATGGTACACATCTCAGTGATGTTCTTTTAAAAAAATAAAGTTCCCATGTGGTTACTTTCTTAAAAATATAGATTGTCTTTCCTAATCCTTGTAGTTTTTTTTCTATGATTTTTTAAAATTCGCATAAATTAAATTATGTGGCCCATCTGTATATAACAAATACACTGAAATCTTCCTTTAGTTTTGAATATTTGGATTACCACAGGTAGACTGTTGTTTGATAGATAAATTGTTGTTTATATATTGTCATGTGAGGAACACCCAGTTTCATTTTGGACTATTATTTACAGGACCTGTATATGCCAAATCTCATCTCATCTCAAATCTCTCTCTCCTTCCTTCCTTTTGTGAAATATTCTATCTTATGATATTAATCAGTATGAACAATATATTAAAATATAAAATTGTATTTTTAAATCTATGTGAAAAAGAATGATGAATGACAAAAGACACATTATTGATATATATTAATATATTTTTTACAGAGAAACTAAAAAAGCATCATAAATTACTGTTAAAAAAATATGATAAATTCAAATATGATAGTGATGGAGAGGAGTCCTCAGAGGAAAGCAGTGAAGAAAATTTATTCTTTGATAGTTTACCACCGTCACCCATGTCAGTCAACGATACGGAAAACAAAAAAGAGGTAATGTAGCCTCCAGCTTTTATTTACTTACTTATAGTAAAATATTATTAAGTCTGCCTAAAGAGATGTATAAGGATTTCAACATTGCTTGAAAGAAGCTATGGTTTAGTTGTCAGATTGCTTGGTTTTGTATAAACATTTTTTTTTAGTGTGGATCTTATTCCACAAAGTTTGAACTTTATAAGTGTAAAAGTGACTTTCTGTAGCCATTCCCAATATCCATGGACTTGTGGTTCAGTTTATTTATTCATGAATATGAATATTTTTTACGAATATTGTATCACTGTCCTATTTGCTTCTATAAAAATTACTAATATTGATTTTATATTTCAGGTTGCCTTCAATGTAAACAGAAATTCTAATTTAGTTAAAAAAGGTAAGTGCGACAACTATAATGTTATTGAAACTACATGTTATATTAATAATTATTGTTACTTTATTTGTACACCACAATATATTGAATAAACATAAGACATGTGCAGAAATATAAACCAGATTTCCATTTAATAAATTAAATAGAATTAATATTTAGATTTGAGTCTACTATAATTTTTTTGAATGTAAAATATTATATTTAAAATTGTTTCAGTTATTGAAGACCATGAGTCTGATTGTAGTAATGAAGTAGTTAGTGAAGACACCGGAAGGGGTTCATCTTTGGCATTTTCAGATGGCGAAAAATGCTTCAATAGCCCAGATTATTTCCAAAACGATAGCCTATTTGCCACAGATGCTACTAAAGTTAAGAACAAAAGAACATTTGCAGACATTGGAACAAATCCAATACATAAAGAATTTAAGCATGTTGGTACTAGTCCTATAGTGTTTGAAGAAGAAACTATTCTTAAAAATGATGTGGGTGTTCAAGTTGAAAGTAATGCAAATGAATTAGAAATAATATCCAATATTACTACTAAAGAGAATAACAAGTTAATTAATAGAGCAACAAGTCCGATTCCCGATATTGATACATCGGCAAGTTGTTCTGTGTTAAGTAAAGATGCTGAAAAAGTTTTGATTGATAAAGGTATTCAAGTTAATAGTGATAGCAAAAAAGTACATATAATATCAGATCTTATTGTTAAAGTGAAAGACACGTTGATTGATAGAGGAACAAGTCCGATTGCAGATGTTGATGTATCTACAAGTTCTCCAACAAGTAAAGATGGTGAAATTACTCATGACAGTATAAATACACTACAACCTGTTACAGAAATATTTCAATCAGCAAAAAGTCGATTACTATGTGAGGAAAGTATGCATAGCAATAGTTGTGATGTTAGTATGACTGCAGTTTCTCAAGATAACGTTAGCATTAATGATATTGAACAAGATTCAGCAGATAATTGCGTGACCGAAACACTTAGAGAAAACTCTGTTAATATTTCACAGCCAACACAAATTGATATTCAGGACTTAACAAGTCAATGTGAAATAGAATTTAGTGGAAATTCGTCTTCTACAAAGGAAAAGATGTGCTTAGAGAGAAATAACAGTAAATGTATAAGCAATGAAGGAATCAATGATAGTGAAATTGAAATGATTTTAAATACAATGCGTTTAACGGAAAGGCTGATTACTCCGATTCCAAAGACACCAGTGAAATTGAGTAGAAAGAAATCTAAGCAGTTAATATCACCAGTACCAGAAAAATCTGAGCCACTGAATGGACATACAGGTTGTGTAGAAGCTTTAAAGCTAAAAGAAGAAAATAAATATCTTAAATCAAGTATATCAGGTCTTAGTAAGGAAATTATGAAAATAAAACGTATATTAAAAAATCAAATGTTAATGCCGGAGTCGCCAAAAAAGCTAAAACATGATGATGATAAGACAATAATGTCCGATTTAACAGAAGATTCTAGTCAAGAAACTTTAGTTATAAATGTTAACAATGATGTAAAAAGAACTGTAGACCTAAATGAGGATCTACCCCTTAGTGAATATATATGGAAAGAAAAAGAAACAAAAATACTACAAAATGTAAAAACAAATGTTAGAGTGTCTCCCAGAGAACATGACAGACCTTATGACATGTTAGTTGCGGATACAAATGAATCTAGAAAAAAAATTGATAGTCATACACCTAAAAATAATTCTAGAGCAAATAATAATGAAGAATATATTATTGATAATGATAAAGAAGTTATATCTCAAGATCACAGTAAAGAGTTTAGTGATGCGGAAATGGCGGATGAGGGTTTGAGGAAAAGGAAAATGAATGCCATTAAACTAAGTAGGCTTGAAAAGTTTAGGAAAAAGTTATTACCAAAAGGGAAAATTGCCCGAATTAAGGCACCTATAAGAAAGTTACAAACTAAGCCTAAATCAATACAAAAATTAGTAAATAAAAATAACTTAAATAATAAAACAGCGTACGAAAAGGCAGTTAATATAATGAAGGAGTTAAAACTAAAAGAAATACGCAAAGAAAATGATATTTCAAAATCAAAGAAACAAAGTGAAACTGAATCAAAGAAGAAAGATCACAATGAAGCTGTAGCCTTAAACAAAGACTTAGGTAAATCTTCAGAATGTTCGCCGAATAAAGAAGTTCCGTTTGAATTTGCGGAACACAAACCAAATGTTTCAGTTAAAATTGCACAACATTCGCCAAGTAAAGAAGATTCACTACAAATTACGCAACCCTTAATAAATAAAAACAATTTAGTTGAAACACAATGCTCATCTGATAAAGAAGATTTAGTCAAAAATGGACAATGCTCACCAAATAAAAATAATTCAGTTAAAATTTTGCATCACTTACGAAATAAAAAAGATTTAGTTAAAGTCGCATCATGTTCACTAAGTAAAGAAATTTCAGATAAAAATACACACTGTTCGCTAAGTAAAGGAGAATTAGATAAATTAACGCAACCTTTACCAAATAGCAGTGATTTAATAAGTAAAGAACTTTCAGTTAAAACTGGACAACCTTCAGCAAATAAAAACGATTTAACTAATATTATAGAATACTCACCTAATAAAGATATAATCAAGAATGGAAAATATTTACCAAATAATAATGAATCATTCAAAATTTCACCGTGTGCGCCAAGTAAAGAAGTTTCAGTTGAAATTCCCCAATCTTTACCAAATAAAAATGATTTAGTTAAAATTGCACAATGTTCGCCTAGTAAGGAAGATTCAGTTAAAACTGTGCAATGCTCACCAACAAAAGAAGATGCACTTAATAATATCAAACAACCTATTGTTTGTTTGTATCGGAGTAAATTGGATGCGGCTATGAATAAAAACAGCCGACATGAATATAACTCTGAAACTAATCAAAATATTTTAAAAACTGCCCACTCACCGCAACATGACACCTTTAAAAACTATGTAACAACAAGAAGTCGAAGTAAAATGAGTGATCAAGAATCTATTACATCAAGTAGAAATTCGAGTATAGAATTCATGACAAAGTGTACAGAAATTTTTGGCGCAAATGAAGGAACTCCATCGAGAAAGAGAAAACAATCCGATCCTGTAGCTTCTTCTGAAATAAGTTGCAAGAGAGTATTGCGAAGCTCTAACGTACGAGAAATAGTAAATGACCACAGTGCCCAAAACGAAAGTTCAGAATTTATACATACAACACTCCAAAAGCGAAAATCCACAGAAAGTGAGAACAGTCCAAAATCCTACCCTCAAATAGACATTAGCAAAATATTTGCGAAATCTAACGAACCTCTCTCACAGTTTGATATCAGTAAAGAACTAAATGATGCATGTATTGATGATATGATAACAACAAAAGAGCCAGAAAATCACCCTAAACAGAGTATACTTTGTAAGATGATAGATAAATATGGAAAAGTTACTATTAGATCTACTGCCAAGAAAGTTCCTGGTAAGTTCTTTTTGTCTCTCATTTTGTTCATAGCAACCAGTATCTACTGGTAATATATGAAATGTTTTAAATTTTGTAAAAAAAATTGTATTGTAAATTTTATTATATTTTGATAGATATGAATAGAAGTTATTTAATCTTATTAGCATATTAATAATTATTTTATAATGTTTTTTTACAGATAGTATTTCTAACGCTATTTGTAAAAAGTTAGAAGATAATATAGCACATATAATACAATTACCACCTGAGGAGGCAAAACCGGCCATGTCAAAACTTGTAGAAGATATACACAATTTTAAGTTAAAGAATTTCCTGTGTGGTTTTCTAAAATATTTGAAGGATCCAGCACGAAAAGTGGAGCTTTTTAGTAAAGTTGCTTCGCCGCCCGCGCCCCCCATGAGTAAATCCGAACAAGTCATCCTATACATAGTGAAACAGCTGTGCGCCTCTGTACCAGACATAGTCAACATTATCTTAACGCAAATTGAATTTTCTTTGTTTCAATTGAACAAGACTCCTGAATTTGAGGTCATTGAAAGTCTATCTCACGTATATGCTTTAATATGTCGTTACTTTGGATTGAAAATGCGACTTCGTCTTTTTATTCTGGACGCCATGTATTGTCTTTCGTTCAAGGTGGTTCCTTTAATAAAGCAGTGTTTAGATGTCTGGATGCATATACTGCCCTTAGCTCATATGGGCATAGGTAAGTTCGTAGTTCATTTATAACTTAAAAATAATAATTGGCGGCCGTCGTGGCGCAGATATACAAACGTGTGAGTGTACCTGCTACTGTAGCATTACAGTTGCAGGTACGATTCCCTCTAGGAGGAATGAAATTTTAATATCCTTGCTCTCTCACTCAAGCATTTCCTCGAGAATTCGGCGGAAAGCTTGGAACGGGGGGTGTGTATAACAGGTTCGGTCTGCTTTGCCTATCCTGCTATGTGCGAAAAGGAAATATTCTTTATTTAACTTATTAAAATTATAGTTTTTTTGTAAATTATTACTTAAACTTAAGTATATAAATCTTTTGGTCCGTCAAGACCTCTCAAAACCTATATTTTTGTGATTCTAGCCAAGACCCCACTAGTGACATGCTTAGTGTACCTTTTGCACTTTTACAAGTGTGAGGACCGCTTCAAACGGGTAGAAGAAATTAGAGGAATATTAAATAGAAAATTTTTTTATCAAATAACAGAATGGAATGAACCTAAAATGTTGGAATTGTTCAGAACGTCTATTTTAGAAATAAGAGGTATTAAGTTGTTTTATTTAAATGTTTAAATAAATAATTCGAGATTTATTTTTAATTCATTAGGCCGTCATGGCGCAGCGGCGAAATGTTTGGCTGTAAACGGGGTGGTTGTGGGTTTGATATCAGTTGAATGACTTCACATCCTCGCTCTGGTAACAAGATTGGCGTTGAGTTCTACCACTCAACAAATATCTTGAAACATGGAGAAGTGGGAAACAGTGTCCTAACACTACTAAGTCTTACTTGTTTTTTCTGCTTATCTTGCTTTATTCGGAAAACAGTATGAAAAAAATACATTTTTTGTGAATAAAACGAAATAACATTTTGTCTTCTATTATAGATAATTCAATAGAGAAAAAGATGTTGCGAATGGCTCTAATAATTCTCGCAAAGAGGCAAGGACCGGCATGGTGTCAAAAGAACATTATAAAAAAAATGCTAATGCCCCTCATTGAAAAAGAAGATATACCGCTTAGAGTTAAACAATTTGGTATAGAAATGCTTGGACCTTTATTGAAACCTTACCCGGCAGATATGAAATTGCATTCTGAAATAGTCGTCAATAATCTGTTAGATATGTTGGATCAAAATCGTAAGTATTGTAGATGTGTTTGAGGCCAGTCGTGGCATAGGGGCACAAAGTGTGACTGTAAAATCGACTGGTTGTGGGTTCCATCCCCACTCGAGGAGATGAAATATTTATTTAAATTTATATTTCCATTTCTTCGCTTTGGTGTCGAGGCAAAGCGCGGCGTGACAAAGTCACACGTCGGAAACTCGGGAATGGAGTGTCTTAACACTAGGTTCCTTCTGCCTACCCTGCTGTGTGCTGGTACATGTTATTTTTTATTAGGGGCCATCCATAAATTACGTCACACGTTATGAGGTGGGCAATAGTCCTAAATGAGTGACATCTTATTTTAAAATATGATGTACAAGCAATTTTAGAACTGATTAAATATAATTAATAATTTCTAAGTGCAAAATTTACAAAATATATATTGTCACATTAGTTCATTTAGGTAGGGGGTGACAAATATTTAACAAAAGGTGACATAAAATTTATGTAACATACCTAATTTATGATTGGCTCCAAATTCTACATCTGTGTTGCGAGTGTTATTTGCGAGGAAAGAATGGCTGCAAGTTAATGCTCATTATCCAGACTTCCAATTTTTTTTATTTTTAAACTTGTAAATATATAAAACATAATAACATTTAAATGTGTTTTTCAGCACAAGACTCACTCAAGGAAGCTATTTTTACAAGTCTAATATATATGAGCAAACACAATCAAAATCGCGTGTTACAAGTACTACTCTCGTGGAGACCGAAACAAGTCACGCCTGAATTTGAACTTTTATTGAAAGATTATGTTCAAGAAAAACCATTGAAAGTATGGAAAATGCTATTATCCAGAGTAAATCCACTTTAAATCTTTTAATTGACATTTTGTGTATTATAAATTTTAATTACTGACTTTAACTTAAAGTAATTTTAATTATTAGTTGTTTTTAAGTTAGGTATATTTGTACAAATACATGTTTCAGATTTTAAGTGTAAAGGTTGGTAAGGTGTGTACATGTTTCCAAACGCTCTGTGATTTTGTAAATTTACTTCATTTTAGAAGTATTTGTAATAAATGATTAAAATCTAATATCTTTCAATTTTATTTTTAACTGGCAGCCGCCCATGGCTTTTGACCCCTGAACTATATAGTGATTTTGACTTTTACTTTAAATGACACCACAGTTCTAACTACTCTATAAAAGCCTATATTTTTTTTTACCCAAATGAAAGTGTTTATTTCAAACAAAATAAATAATAGTTATCGTTGTAAAATAAAATGCCTTTTGTCAAGAACGACGAACGCAGACATAAACCTTTTAAAGGAAAACACCGCACACGCCTCATTCCGAAATCGAGTCGTAGATATTGGCGGCAAAGTTCAAAGTTGTTTAAGCTTTAGTAGTATTTTTATAGTAGTGTGTGTTTACGTTATTGGTATAAAAGCGTCACACGAAATACAGGTGTGGATAAACATCGTGAAATGAAAAAAAATCTTGTCTAAACTGTCAAGGAATCTTGATTAATTTCTTTAGGTATGGGTTTAAAATATTTTACCCTATATGCCGTCTCCGTAAAAGGAGCGCTGACGCTTCCACCTGTATAATTATTTATTTAATATCGTGTAAGGAAAATAAATTTGTATTTGATATATTTAATAGACGAATGTTTGTTTATTTAATATCTGTATGGAAGGTACGTTCTCGTACGTACGTTGTTCTATCGTAAGTTTACGTTAGTTAAGGTAACCTGTAAGAGATCACTAAAAGTCATAAGGTCGCCCTTGCATGCTACTCTGTCTTCTGTCTTACTATTTAGTTATGTGTTTGTTTATGTATGCAATAAAGAGTTTTATCTATCTATCTATCTACGTTCCTACTTCCCCGCTTTCACCCACTCTCGCGGTGAATGTGGTATTTCCCGCGTAAATCCCGATCCCGGAGAATTACTGGGCAAAAAGTAGACTATGTTGCTATTCAACCTCCTCTCTCTCTCCTCTCCTCTCTTATCTGCCAGTAAAACCGGATAAAAAACATTAAAATAGTTATATAAAACACTTATTTTTAAATCAGTCACTTCAATTTTATTTATATGTACAGACATGATGATTGTGGCTATGTGTTATTATTTACTTTTAGTGCGACTTTGAGTAAAGCCATACTCCATAGTAGTACATTATAAATTTTCCGTGAAGATCAAAAAGGACTTAAATGAAATAAAATTGAAACTTCCTATTTAATCTTTATTTATCAATGAATATTTTTTCGTTCATCCATGAGGACTTACAAGATTCATCTTCTCTTAATTTTAATTTTATTTCGTATATATAGAAACATTTTTTTTAATTAAATATTTAGTTATTAATAATTAGTCTTATACTTTTTAATCTCTACCATAATGACATGGATATTAACAAGTTGCGTACGTGCATTGGGTGTCAATAATTTAACAAACTTGTGATAATACTGAACGAAATTAGTGAGCGCCATTTGCAGTAAGCCAGATCCGGTTACAAGATTCGGGAATGAGACCAACACTTCTCTGTGTATTTCCTCCAAACTTTGTTTCCAACTATTAGTGAAGGATGTGACAAGTGATATGGATTTCTTTTCGAGATTTGCTAGATCATTTTTCCTATTGTTTTCCAACAGTTGTTCACCTTCTTTAACGAACTGCATGAGCCCACCAAAGTGTGGACTTAATATTTCTTCGACATACTCAGAGCTTCTGGCTTGCAATTGTTCTCTGAAGCTCTCGGCTTCTTTGGTGTTATCTCGAGTCCGTTCCATCAAAATACTTAGAACCATATCATAGTTGTTTATTAGGAATATTAGTTGATTTATTCTTTGTGGGAATTCGGCAGCCATTTTTAGTAGAAAGCAATGTACTTCATCTTGTAGTATTAGCAATAGGTTGCTAAGTTCTTCTGACGGAAA